>JACEIK010011506.1:0-24683 GCA_018107945.1 Datura stramonium | reverse complement strand
TCATTACATCATAAGATTCTGAGAATAAGACTTGCATCCTATTAACTGAAAACATGATTAAACATAACTGAGTCTCATAACTGAATCAAATGACCCAAAGCTGAAACTAATAATTATAAGTAAAACTGAACATTTAGGTCAAACCTGCTGGAAACATAATATCATAACTGATGAACATGCATAATTGAAATCAAGAGGAACAATGGGAGACTCGTCATATAACCGATATTGCCACAATAGAGCTTACGTGGTCTCGACTATTACACTCAAGTGGCAGAGCCGTTCAAAGCCTTTATAGGGATAAGTGTGCTACCATGATATCGATATCAAGATGAAGGCCCCTTGGGGGCAGGGGAAGCTCATAAGGGAGGTCCCAAAGAATCTTAATACACCTACATTGACATGTAGTTATGAGGCCCATGGTTATCTAAACCCTACCTTACTCGGCGCTAGATACTATTCCCAAAAACATGCATATGCTTTCTATCATTATTCAACGAAGTTGGACCATCGTCTTTCAATAAAGCTGATCATAACAATATATACATATTCTGAAAACTGAACATGAGGCACCTTGGCTCAAAACATACCACAAGCTGAAAAGTGGGAGTCTAGACTCCAAAACCATGTGGTAAGCTAATATCATAAGCTTTAGTCAAATCATGAAGTTATACTTAGTTCATGAGGGCTTGCCCAAAATTTATCATGCTTGAATTAGACTTGATAGTAAAAATCATGGATATATACATGGATAATTTATAAACATTCTTAAATACTGAAAATCTCATCATACTTGGAAGCATAAATCATAAATTCAACTTTCCATGAAACTAGCATAATTGGGAATCATACTCTTAAAACTTGAAATCATGAATTATAATCAAGATAGGTTTAAAACTTGCCCATAATCTCAAAACATCATTTAAAACATGAAGGGAATTGACCCATAAGAAAATCTAAGAGAATTTCATGAATTTGGGTTAAAATACCATAAGATTATAAACTTGACTCTAATACTTGAATTCATGATCATGAAAGGAAGTTGGGGCATGAGAGTGAAGAGAAACCCCCATTCATAACCCTACGTACTTGGTTAATCTGATTTTACACTCTTCCTTGAAAGCATAAAGGAATTGGAGAAGAATTTGAGGAGTTCTAGGCTTGATCTCCTTAGGAATTCTCTATTCTTGCATGCATGGAGAGGGAATAGGTTAAAATAGATTAAACCCTCTTAAAAACCCTCCTAACTGAGCTTAAAGCAACGCAGTTTAGGGCTTAAGGGATTAGGAATGATGAAATTTCACTTTCTAACTTTGCAGCAAATTACACACTGCTAGGAGTAACGAATCATCCAATGGGTCGTCCTTACATCCAACGAGTCATTACTTCGCTAAATTTTCCAGATTCAGGTCTTCAACCATGACTGGATAGGATGATTCGTTACTTGTCCCAATGACTCGACAGTTATGCCCATTGCCACCACTACCTGTAACCACTACCTTTTGAATGATATATCATAGATCGAACTTCCGAATCGGAAAAATTGGGTGTTATCATAAAGCTTTGTATCGGCTAAGTTCATGAGTTGGAGATAAGCGGACTCGAACCGCTGACATCCGCTGCAACGGGTTCATACCATGACTCGTTGTTCCCTACAATGAGTACCAACGAGTAATTATGTGGCTCGTTGGTCCAGGACCTGTCAACCAACATTCTCACCACGACAGGAATCTATTGTCCATTGAAGTTTCCACGACTCGTTCAACGAGTCTTCCTGAGATAATTTTCCATCTTTTCTGCGAAACACCTTTTCAACTCCCAAGTCTAGTATTAGGAACTTTTGGGGTATTACAATATCTCCCCCTTGGAAACATTTGTTCTTGAATATGGGGTAAACATACTGAATAACCGGGGAAAAGATCTGCCATCCAAAATATTGAATATTTGAAGTTGAGAACTGACGGAATAACTGACTCCGGACTGAAATACATGACTGAACTGAATTCATAAATCATACATACATGCACTAACGTGACATAAACTGGAAGACATGAAATAGAAAGGAAACTTAATAGAGTACTAAGGAGGAAACTGATACCTCAGCTAGGACTGGGTTGGAAGGGAAAAGATGCGGGTATTTAGCCATCATATCTGCCTCATCTTCCCACGTAGCTCCCTCAACATGCTGATTCCTCCACAAGACCTTTACTGAAGCTACCTCTTTGTTCCTCAACTTTCGAACCTAACGATCAAGTATTTTAACTGGAATCTCCTCATAACTAAGGCTATCCTTCACACCTACGCTCTCCACCAGAACAACCAAATGCGGGTCACCCATGCACTTCTTAAAGAGTGATACATGGAAAATTGGATGTACTGAAGCCAATTCTGAGGGCAACTCCAACTCATAGGCCACCTTGCCAACACGTCTTACAATCCTGTACGGGCCAACATATCGGGGACTAAGCTTCCCTTTCTTTATGAATCTCATCACTCCTTTTATGGGAGACACTTTCAAAAACACCCAATCATCAACTTCAAATTGAAGTTCTCTCCTCCTTACATTTATATAGGACTTTTGACAACTTTGAGCTGTCTTCAGCCTCTCCCTTATAACCTGAACCTTCCCCATAGCCTCACGGACTGAATCTTGCCCTATCAATGAAGCTTCACCTACTTCAAACCAACCAATAAGTGATCTACATCTCCGCCCATAAAGAGCCTCACACGGAGCCATTTGAATGTTGGAATGGTATTTGTTGTTATATGCAAGATCGATGAGAGGTTAATGATCATCCCAACTACCTTTGAAGTCAATCACACATGCTCTCCACATATCTTCAAGAGTCTGAATGGTTCACTCAGCCTGACTATCTATCTACAGGTGAAAATTTATGCTAAGCTTGACCTGAGTACTGAGTCCCTTCTAAAACGACCTCCAAAACTGGAAGGTAAACTAAGTACCTCTATCTGATATGATGGACAAGGGAATTCCATTCAACCAAACAAAATCCCGAATATACAATTTGGCATAATCCTCCATTGAATCGGTATTTTTGACTAGTAGGAAATATGATTCTTTGTCCAATCTATCCACAGCTACCCAAATAAAGTCATACCGTCGACGAGTATGAGGAAACCCTGTAATGAAGTCCATGTTGATCTTTTTCCACTTCTAAGTAGGGATACCAATGTCTTGAAGCATACCTCCAGATCTTTGATGCTCAACTTTCACTTGCTGACAATTCAGACACTTAGCCACAAAATCCTCTATGTCCTTCTTCATGCCACTCCACAAATAGACTTCCTGTAGGTCACAGTACATCTTGGTGGCACCTGGATTTATAGAGTATCGGGACCTATGAGCCTCATGCAGCATCCGATCTCTCAAGTCATCAACACTTAGAACACACAAATGACCTTGATATTGAAGTACGCTATCTCCCCTTGGGAGAAGACCTCTACCTTTTGATTCTCAACCGCTTCCTTCAACTTTACCAAAATAGGATCCTTGTCTTGCCTAGATTTCACCTCCGTCACCAGAGAGGATTCTGTACCATTCTGTACAGTGATACCACCATCTATTGAATCAACAAGGCAAACTCCTAATCATGCAAGCCGATGCACATCCTTCACCAATTCTTTCCCTTCCCATTCCACATGAGACACACTCTCCATAGAAAGTCTGCTAAGAGCATCTTCCACCACATTGGGCTTACCCGGATGATAAAGGACACTCATGTCACAATCTTTAAGAAGCTCTAACCACCTTCTTTGTCGTAGATTCAGGTCCTTCCGAGTAAACATGTACTGTAGGCTCTTGTGGTCCGTAAACACATCCATATGGACCCCGTACAGATAGTGTCTCCAAATCTTCAAGGAAAATACTATTGTTGCTAACTCTAGGTCGTGAGTCGGATAGTTCTTCTCATGGATCTTAAGCTGCCTGAAGCATAGGTTATGACCTTACCGTGCTGCATCAATACACAACCAAGGCCAATCCTTGAGGCGTCATAATATACCACAAACCCAACAGTACCCTCAGGTAGGGTCAACACTGGTGCTGAGGTGAGCCGATTCGTTAACTCTTGAAAGCTCTTCTTATAGTCATCTGACCACTGGAACTTCATTTTCTTCTAGGTCAACTTAGTCAACGGTGCCGCAATGGATGAAAACCCTTCAAAAAACCTCCTATAGTATCCATCTAAACCCAAGAAACTCCTGATATCTGAAGGACTAACTGGTCTAGGCCAATTCTTCACAACTTCTATATTTTGAGGGTCCACCTGCACACCCTCACTTGACACCACATGACCCAAAAATGCTACTGAACCCTACCAAAACTCACACTTGCTGAATTTAGCAAACAGTTGGCGATCCTTAAGAGTCTATAGCACCACCCTCAAATGGGTGGCATGCTCCTCCTCGCTCCGAGAGTATATGAGAATGTCATCTATGAACACAATCACAAACATGTTCAAGTATGGTTTGAACACCTTGGTCATCAAATCCATAAAAGCTACAGGAGAATTTGTTAGTCCAAAATACATAACTACAAACTCATAGTGACCATACCGAGTCCTAAAAGCTGTCTTGGGATGTTACTTCCTCTAACTCTGAGCTGATGATATCCGAATCTGAGGTCTATCTTTGAGAAAAACTTGGCACCGTAAAGTTGGTCAAACAAGTCATCAATTCTGGGGAGGGAGTATTTGTTCTTGATTGTAACCTTATTCAACTACCGATAATTAATGCACATATGAAGAGAACCATCCTTCTTTCGAACAAATAGAACTGGTGCATCCCATGGGAATTTACTAGGTCTGATGAAACCCTTGTCTAAGAGGTCTTTCAACTGCTCCTTCAACTCCTTTAGCTCAGCTGGAGCCATTCTATAAGGAGGGATAGATATAGGTTGCATATCGGGAAGAAGGCTAATAGCAAAGTCGATCTCCAGCTCAGGAGGGACTCCCAGTAGATCATCTGGAAACACCTCAGGATACTCACACACTATAGGAACTAACTAGATAGTCGGGTCTCGGACGTAGCATCCTTAACCCGAATGAGATGGTACACGCAACCCTTAGAGATCATCTTTCTATCCTTAAGGTAGGAAATGAAGCAACCTACAGGCACAACTGAACTACTCTTTCACTCTAGGACTGGCTCACCCAGAAATCGAAACTATACCGCATGGGTTCTACAGTTCACCGAAGCATAACATGCATGTAACCAATTCATGCCAAAGATAACATCAAAATCTATCATGTCTAACTCTAGTAAGTCTGCTGAGGTGACTTTTTGAAGGACTGTGACAGGGCAATTTTTGTATACCCATCGAGCTATAACTAAATCATCGACTGGAGTAGAGACTAAGAAGGATTTTGGGACTGACTTCGAAACTACTAGCAACATAGGGCGTCACAAAACATAAAGTAGCCCCTGGATCTGATAAGGCAAATACATCAAGATGGAATACTCGTAAAATACTAGTAACCACATCTGGGGAGGCCTCCTATTCCTAACGAGATGAGAGGGCATAGAAACTATTCTCACATTGTCCACCACCTGCACTAGTGGATGCATCCTATTGAGCTGAGCATGCTGGTGGAGTTGCTGAACTAGTGGCTGGGTTACGGCCTCTACCATGGCCTTATTTGCCTGCTGGACAATCTATGAGCATATGTCCTGTCTTTCCATACCCAAAATATGCACATGTACCCGCTAAGCACCGACCAGTATGCCTCCCACCACACCTATCACAACCTTGAATGTTGGGCTTTCCTGACCTGCTCTTCTGACCTCGAGAGCCTGATGCTCGTCCCCTCTAATCACTCCTAGATCTGGATGGCACACTCGCTACTGACGACGTTGGGGCTAATGTTCTCTGGTGGGTCTGCTGATAATTCCCACCACCAGGCCTCTGCTGGGAGAACTCGTAACTGTTGATCCTAGCCGTCTTGACCTCTCTCTCTTTCACTCACCTGAACCGCCTCTATCTACTGGGCGTACAGGATCAACTATGATAATTCAATATATTGATAAAGAATGTGGTTATACAATCCTTGACCAAATAGTCTGTTATCCCATACACAAACTTGCTCACCCGAGCCCTCTGACCAGCCACCATCTCCGACGCATATTTGGATGAGCAGGTAACTCCAAGTCATACTCTTGGACTATCATGTTATTCTGCCTCAGGTTCACAAACTCTACTGCCTTGATCTCCCTCATCTCCGGGGGAAAGAATCGATCCAAGAACGTGGTGAGAAATTCATCCCAACCAATGGGGCCCATTCCAATTCCCCTGCTATCCTTCCACTGTCTAAACCAGATATAAGCAACCCTTTTCAACTGATAATAGGCTAGATCTGCACACTCCTCCCCCGTCACCCCCATAATCTGGGTGATCTTCTGGATCTCATCAATAAACTCATGTGGGTCCTTATCCACTCTCGACCCAAGAAACTCAGAGGGATTCATCCTGAGGAAGTCCCTGACCCTAGCCGCTGCTGCATTCCTGTTCTAGGGAACATGAGCCACCACCTGCTGATTGAACTGAGCGGTAAATGCATGTGCCAATATTTGGATAGCTACCCTAAACTCAGCAAAGGCAAACTACTCAGGCACATCAACCTCTGGAGCTGGTGGGGCTTGCTGGTGCCCATCTCTATTGCCACCTCATGGCCATTCTCATTTCAATTTCCATTTCTTCTTCCATTAACTCGGCGTTGAGGCATGATTCTGCAAACGTGTATAGCACGGGTTAGAGGGATAGAGAGACATTCATCACACAACATAGATCATGAAAGAAGGGAGATTTCCTAAAATGCTTCATAGCCTCTACGTCATAAAAGTGGAATGCATCAAACCCATGAAAAAGACTTCTTAACACGACTTTAAGACACCCTAGGACACTTCTAAACCTATTGCTCTGATACCAAGTTTGTTACGACTCGAGCATAGGCCCGGATCTAGACATGGAACCTAAAACCATAAATTGCTCCAAGTCAACCTATGACATGAACATGATAACTAAAGCTCAATATAAATAATGCCGAAAATTAAATTATGAAATAGTGGAAGTCTGAACATTTAATACATCTGAACAACGGAATATCAAACACTTAATTCGAAGCTGAATATATAACTATGTATGATAAGCCTTTACATACTGACGAGCTGATGGGACAAGGCCCCAATTAGCTAACTAAAAGACTGAAATTGAAAGACGATAATAACAAGGCTAACTGAAGTTCATCAATGGATGAGGACTCACCACCAAGACTGGAGATGCTAAACTCTGAGAATTGGCTAGTGGCGGGAATAAGCCTGAACGTCTGAGCCTGCATCATGAAATGATACAACATAGAGTATGCGATCAATACTTGAAATGTACTGAGTAGGAAAGGTTAGTAAAACAACAAAGTGAGTAAAATTGAAACATGTATATCATAAATCATTACATCATAAGATTCTGAGAATAAGACTTGCATCCTATTAACTGAAAACATGATTAAACATAACTGAGTCTCATAACTGAATCAAATGACCCAAAGATGAAACTGATAATTATAAGTAAAACTGAACATTTAGGTCAAACCTACTAGAAACATAATATCATAACTGATGAACATGCATAATTGAAATCAGGAGGAACAATGGGAGACTCGTCATATAACCGACATTGCCACAATAGAGCTTACGTGGTCTCGACTATTACACTCAAGTGGCAGAGCCGTTCAAAGTCTTTATAGGGATAAGGGTGCTACCATGATATCGATATCAAGATGAAGGCCCCTTGGGGGCAGGGGAAGCTCATAAGGGAGGTCCCAAAAAATCTTAATACACCTATGTTGACATGTAGTTCTGAGGCCCATGGTTATCTGAACCCCTACCTTACTTGGTGCTAGATACTACTCCCAAAAACATGCATATGCTTTCTATCATTATTCAACGAAGTTGGACCATCGTCTTTCAACAAAGCTGATCATAAAAATATATACATAGTCTGAAAAATGAACATAAAGAACCTTGGCTCAAAACATACCACAAGCTGAAAAGTGGGAGTCTAGACTCCAAAAACCATGTGGTAAGCTAATATCATAAGCTTTAGTAAAATCATGAAGTTATACTTAGATCATGAGGGCTTGCCCAAACTTTATCATGCTTGAATTAGACTTGATAGTAAAAATCATGGATATATACATGGATAATTTATAAATATTCTTAAATACTGAAAATCTCATCATACTTGGAAGCATAAATCATAAATTCAACTTTCCATGAAACTAGCATAATTGGGAATCATACTCTTAAAACTTGAAATCATGAATTATAATCAAGATAGGTTTAAAACTTTCCCATAATCTCAAAACATCATTTAAAACATGAAGGGAATTGACCCATAAGCAAATCCAAGAGAATTTCATGAATTTGGGTTAAAACCCCCATAAAATCATAAACTTGACTCTAATACTTTAATTCATGATCACAAAGGAAAGTTGGGGCATGAGAGTGAAGACAAACCCCTAGTCATAATCCTACATACCTGGTTAATATGGTTTTACACTCTTCCTTGAAAGCTCAAAGAAAATGGAGAAGAATTTGAAGAGTTCTAGGCGTGATCTCCTTAGGAATTCTCTAGTATTTCATGCGTGGGGAGGGAATAGGTTAGAATAGACTAAATCCTCTTAAAAACCCTCCTAACTAAGCTTAAAATGATGTAATTTCGGGCTTAGGATCTTAGGAATTACGAAATGACCCATACTAACTTCGCAGGAAATTACACACTACCAGGAGTAACGACTCATCCAACGGGTCGTCCTTAGATCCAATGAGTCGTTACTTTGCTAAATTTTCCAAACTCAGGTCTTTAATCATGACTGGACAGGATGAGTCGTTACTTGTCCCAATGACTCATCATTTCCACCTATCGTTGCCACTGCCTGCAACTACCTACCTTCTGGAATTATTCCCAACAGGTTCATACCACGACTCATTGTTCCCTATAACGAGCTATACCACGAATCATTACACTAACCAATGAGTCATTTCATAGATCATTAGTCCTGGACCTGTTGACCAACATTCTCACCACGATAGGAACCCACGGTCCATTGAAGCTTCCCACAACTCGTGCAACGAGCCGTCTTGAGATAATTTTCCAACTTTTCTGCTGAACGCCCTTTTAACTCCCGAGTCTAGTCTTAGGCACTTATGGGGTATTACATATTAACCGTGGCCAATTGAAAGGTATATTTGTGGCTATAGGATACCTTTTAGGTTTTAGGTAGTGAAGGTTCAGATCTATATCATACACTACTTTGTTCCCTCCCTCCATGCACTTTTATATTTCTCCACCTCCATATATGCCACAACATGATTGCGGGGAAAACCTGGGTTAGTAATTTGCTTTCCTATTTCCTTCTATATTCCACCAACTACAGATAGATTGCTTCAGCTGTACAAAAGGGCCCTGCGGGCGTGCTGTTGAGGTATATCTTCGCCAAATTTTTTTTGCCACGTCCCTAGTTAAAAATAGGTGCTCCAGTGTTTCTTGTTGAGGATTATCATAGCATCTGCACCTTGACACCATTGAACATCCACTTCTCGCCATAATATCATCCACAAGAAGCTTGTCATTCCATATTCTCCATAGGAAGAAAGCCATTTTAAAAGGCACATCTTTTCTACAGATTTTCCTATAGCATCTTGATTTCTCCTATTTATTTCTCACTGTTTTCCATGCAATTTTCACTGAGAATAAACCATTAGAGTTAAGCATCCACCAAGGTTTATCACTCTCTTCAGTTATGTCCGCTAGGTAAATTTTGAGTGATATGCTCCACCAAACTATTAGGCAGTTTCTCATACAATAAAGTAGTATTTCCACTGTCTTCCGCCATACTATCACTCACCTCTTCTATAGCCATATCCATATGAAATGAAGGTGGAAGCAAACTAGCAATTGGACCTAACTTGGTCCAATTGTCATACCAAAAGTTCGCATTTCCATTTCTTTGTTCCCACCAAATAGCTTTTTCTATAGAATCCCTAGCCTCTAGCATAGCTTTCCACAGTTGGGACCCTCCTTTCCATTGAACAAGAGATGGTATTTTTTTCTTGCAGTATTTATTCCGCATAAAATTTGACCATAAGGAACGTGTCGTTCTAAACTTCCACCATAGTTTAGCAAATAGTGCTTTAGACACCTCAAATAGTGCTTTGAACCCCATTCCTCCTTCCTCCTTAGGTAAACACATCTTTTTTCAGGAACTCCAATGTCTGTTTCTGCCCTTTTCCTTGCTACGCCAAAGAATCTAGCAAAGATTCTATGAATTTCATATAATGTGTACTTTGTGGAACCAAAGCAGATAACAAGTATAGAGGGAGACTCTGCAAGAAATTATTTATCAAAATTGATTTTCCTCCAAAAGATAACATTTCCCCCAGTTCTGCAATCTTTCCTTGATCTTCTTTAGCAACTCATTATAGCATGCTTTCTTTTCCTGGTGTGGGAAATAGGGCATCCTAAATATTTGAAGGAAAAAAGCCTTTCTTAAATCCTGTTTCTTCTGCTACCTCCTGACTCACAGCATTGGAGATCTTATTGTGCATATAAACTACAGTTTTTTCATTATTGATAAGTTGTCCAGAGACCTGTTCATAATTTTTCAGTACCTTCATAGTCTTCCTTAGAGATCTTCTGTCTGTGGAAGCAAAAATTATTGTATCATCTGCATATACTAGATGAATAATTTAGTGCTCCATTTTGGTAAACCAAGGCTTTGATAATTTTCATCCTCTAATAATGTATTCAAAGCTCTTGATAAGACTTCTACTGAAAAAATAAAGAGGGCAGGGGACAGGGGGTCTCCCTGCTTCACTCCTCTAGTTGAGTGAAAAAATCCATATGCTTGACCATTGAACAATGCTATTTACCAGTTATTAGCTATCAACCTCCAAATTATATCAATGAATATCGCTGAGAAACCCATCTTTCTAAGGACTTTAGTGAGGTGTAACTAGTACACTCTATCATAAGCTTTTGCTATATCCAATTTAATCACTACATTGACTGGTTTTCCTCTCTTTTTGATGTTTGTCATAATTTCTTGTGTTAATATCACATTCTCTGTTATACATCTACCTCTTACAAAATCATATTTATTAGAAGAGATAACCCTAGGGAGAATGTCTTCTAATCTGTCATGTATCAATCTTGATATAACTTTGTTTAAAAAATTACTCAGATTGATTTTCCTGATATTAGAGAATGTCTGCACCTCAGCCTTCTTTTGTATCAAGACCAAATTGACGTGGGTGATGGATTTTGGCAAAGTGTTTCCTTCAAAGAATTCCTCAACCATATTATACAAATCCTTCTTAACAATTTCCCAATAGGTTTGATAGAAGATCACTGTCATACAATCCAGTCCACAGGAGCTATCTCCATTCAGCTTAAATACTGTGTCTTTCACTTCCTCCATGGTTGGCATTTTACACAACTCATCATTATCTTCCCTGTTGATCATTTCTGGTATCTGGTTGAGAATGGTGAAGTATGTGGCCTCCCTTTCCTGTGTGAACTACCTCTGGTAATGTTGGATAGCTTCTGTTGCCATCTGCTTTTCATCCTCTGACCATGCACCCTGACTATCCTGTATTCTCTTCACCTGTAGCCTATTTCTTCTCTTTTTTACTAAGCTATGGAAAAACTTAGTATTTTTGTCCCCTTCTAAAAACCACATGTACCCAACTTTTTGTTTTCGGTATTCTTCTACATAGTGAAGATATCTCTTAAGCTCTACTTTTTCCTATTGAAGGATTCATCTATCGTATGTTGATCGATTTTATTGAAATAGCTATTCCTTCAATCTCACCACCTCCTCCCTTATAATTAGTTGCTTGAAAATATCCCCAAAGGACTCCTTGCTCCATTTAGATAGCGCCTTCTTGATATTCTTAAGCTTGTGTTTATATTGGAAAAAACAATTGCCTTCAATCTCTATTTTCCAATTCTCCCTGAATGTGTCCATGAAATCTTCATGTCCAGTCCAGAATTTCAAGAATCTAAAAGGTTTTTGAATTTGTTGATCTTGTTCACCCAAAGTTAATAACAAAGGAGCATGATCTGGCCTGTTCTTGACAAATGTTCCACTTCAATCTCTGTAAACCAGCTTTACATCTCTGAATTTATTACAATTCTATCCAATCTTTTGAAAATACAATATGCTTCTACCCTCCCATTCCACCAAGTAGAAGGACTCCTCTTGAATTTTACCTCCTCTAAATCACTAGAGTTAATGCAGAAAGCAAAGTCCTCACACTCCTAAGGTCTCACTGGCAGCCCACCTAGCTTTTTCTCATCATTTAATATTACATTAATGTCCCCTCCAACAAGCCAATGGGTGTTCATATTTACTGCCAACTGATAAATGTCATCCCATAGTAGTAATCTTTCAGCTTTTGAACATTTTGCATAAACAACTGTAAAGATGCAAGTTCTGTTGTATTCCAAAAAACTTTAACGACAAGGTGATCTGTTGTGAAGTGTCCATCATAACTTCCACCTCAATATTCTCAGCCATGAAATACCAGATTTTCCCATTGCAGTTTCTTCTAGCCTGTTCCATACCCAATTTTTTTCTCTATTTGTCAACCTATCTGTTGTATTGAAAAGGCTCTAATAGAGCAATGAAAAAGAACTTATGATGCCTGTGTATCATTTGAAGCCTATGGAAACCTCTCTGTGTTCTAACTGACCTGATGTTCCATATAAAGACCTTCTTAATCATTGACTATTACTTTTAGTAACTGCCCTTCTTGTTGTAACCTCTATGTATTGTTGATTTTTTATCCCAACTACTCTACTCCCTTTTTTTTTGACATTTGGAACCTACTGCTTCTGAAGCTGGTGGCTCATTTAGCATCTCCTTTGTGATTTCTCCCTCCTTCTTTTATGTTTCACTTTTTCCCTGATCCCTACCCTCCCAGCTATCAATATTGTGAACAACAATATTGTGGAGCTTATTGATTGGTGATTTTTTTACTCTTCTCCAGACTTGAGTACTTTTCATTCATCACTATTGTTGTTGAGTTCTCCTCTATCTCCACCTATGTTCTTGAAGGATATGTGGCTAACGTGTGTTTCATTTTTGATTCATCCATTACCAGTTGAGTGCCTATGACAATTTTCTTCTCATTTCCTCCTGAACCAAGACTATCTCATTCCCAATTGTTTCTACTGCATTGTTTGTTTCAGTAGTATCTTCCCTGTTCTCCCTCTTCTGCTTGCTGAATAGTTCAATCTACAGCCCAGAGTTGTTGTCCTCTTTAACTTCTCCTTCTTCTAGCTCTTGTTCCTCTTCTACTCTATCCCCCCATTTCTTTGGAGGAATGTTTTGATTTTTCTCATTTGCGATGTGCCCTTTTTCGTGTTCTGTCCCTTCACTTAGGCCATTGTGTTTCATTTGGAAAATCTCTACATTCACTTCCATTTCTTCATTGTGTATCGCAACGCCTGTTTCATTTACTTGGGAGAGCATATGCCACTGATTTTGTGATAACTTATTACTCTCCTTCTCCTTATGTTCTCTTTCTGCCTACTTATATCTTCTACCATCATGGACTGTCTTCCATTGACTTGTATGTCTTACTGGTTTCCCATCAAATAGATTCTTGCTAGCCTGCTG
The DNA here is from genome assembly GCA_018107945.1 of Datura stramonium. NCBI lineage: Eukaryota > Viridiplantae > Streptophyta > Magnoliopsida > Solanales > Solanaceae > Datura > Datura stramonium. The sequence continues at coordinate 10,986 of JACEIK010011506.1, read as the reverse complement.
TCCTTGAAGATGTTGTCTGCCATCATGAAAGTTAGCCCCCAGATTTTCTCTTAGTGATTCTTTCCCTTCTGAAGTCTCATCGTCTACAATATTTTATTTTCTAGAAAAATTCAAGTCTGGGTGCAACCACCTGCAATTTTCTTGAACATGGCCCTGGGTTTTGCAATGTACACAATACTTTAGTAGGAAATCGTACTGTATATTCACCTTTTCACATCTACTAGATCCTGTCTCTTCATCCTCTATTTCCATCCTGATGAACTTGGGTAGTGTCACCACCAAATCTACCTGGACTTTGACTCTTGCACAACTAGGTCTGGTTTTATTCACTGTAGTCATATCTAGTTGTAGGGGTTTCCCAACAGCTAATTCTAGGGTAAATATTGCTTCCTTGACAAAAAAAGGTGGGTAACAAAATTGGAAAAGAAATCCATGCCAAAGCTTGTGTAGTTTCTGCATTAATCTTGAAATTTGCATTGTATATTAGAGGCCTCATTAAATAGGAATATCCACCCTTAGCTTTCAGGTAATACACACTTTTAGACATAATGTTAATGAAATCACCTAGATTGTGCATTTTGTCAATACATGTTTATTGCGAAAGTATTCTATTGTGCATTCTCCTTTTATGCCACATTGTATAGGAATGATCATTCTCAATTCCTCCAGGGACAACCATCCATAAATTTTTTTCCCACAATTGTAAATTTTAGGTTTTCTATAGTATTCATCCAATTCACTTCTACCTTCGTCCATTTGATAGTTGGATCTCCATTTACTAGGGTGACTCTTTGACAGGATTGGGCTGCAACTTTCTTGCTGTAACCTGTGATACTACATCACAAACTTTGTGTGCATAATTGTTGGCTGACTTTGGGGAGGTAGGGCTTGTAGTGATGGGAATTTGGTTGGTTTGATTATTGTTCAATACTGGGAAATGTGCATTATAATCCTTGGGATACTGTTCAGCCACCCCGGATGGCTGTTCTGATGGAAGACAGGCCATAGCAGGCGAGTTTTACCGGCTGCGCAGGGTTCCTCTTATTCGATTATCCTCTCCTCTTCAAATTTAACATTCACTTATATATTTTAATGTAGTTTTACTTTAAATTTTTTGAAATTCTTTAAGTGTATTATTCGTCTTTTAATTGCAAAAAGTTTGTTTAAAAGATACAGATGTAGCAAGCCATGCTTGTGAACACAGTACTTTGATGGATTGAGTAATCTAATTCACCTATAAAAAAGTTCAACAATATTTTTGAAAACTTGCAAATGATAAATGTTGAAATTTGTAGACATTTAAGTATTATAAAATGTTAAATTATAATTTATTAGTAGTATTTTATTTTTCATATTCATTGTGATAAATATGACCATTATTTTTTTCTTAAACACTGTTATTTTATTTACCTATATTATACCTCATTATGTCTTGTAACTCATGTAACTTCTAAGCCATAATTCTCACATAATTTACCCGCATTATTATTTGAATTTCTTTCAATTTATTAGAAGAAAGAATTCTTCACCTATAAATAATAGTGATCTTCTCTTGTTGTAGTAGAAGAAAAATATAGAACGCATAAAAAATATAAAAGTTTATTTAGCTAAAGGAAGGTGTTCTTTTATTGAAGCTTTGGACTCAACTCTTATTAACATTTTTTGAGTTATACAATTGTTGGACTACTATATCCTGGAAGGAACAAATCAAGAAGAATATTACCGGATCGGTAAAAATTTGCTGCAGTGGACTTGAATCTTCTTAAACAGAGTAGGATATCCATGATTGAGTTTGAAAATATTTTATTTTATTTATTTTATTTTTCAATTATAATTGTAACTTCACCAACAATTTTAAGAAGATTCAATGGCTACAATTGAAAAAACTGCGGATATCAAGATAGAAGATCTTAACAAGCTATTTCATTTAAACGGTACCCATTTCAAGAGATGAAATACATTTCATTTAAATGGTAACCATTTCAAGAGATGAAAGGGTAAAGTACTTTACTACTTAAGTCTTCTCAATGTTTCTTATGTGTTAACTGAGAAGAATCTAATCAAAGTAGATAACTTCTTCATGAATAATGATGAACTTATTTCTCTTCAAGAGAAAGTTAAAAAATATTATAATGCATCCTATAAGTGTTAGTATTATCTTCTTAATTGTCTATCTGATAATTTTTATAATTATTATGATAAAACTTATTCTACTGCAAAGAAAATTTAAAAAACATTGCCGAGTAAGTATTATACCAAAGAGACTGAAGTGAAAAAATTATCCATCTTGTATCATCCATTAAACCTAGGATGTAATTGGCACCCAGTTCCACGGACGACTGAGCTAGCTACTGAAACCTAGTAAAAGGATAGCAATTGGGCCGACAAAGTGATATTTCCCTTGATCCACCCCTCAGATTAGAGGTGTACGTGACTGATATAGTATAATTACCCAACTCAATGAGTAGGGATCATACCCATAGAGACAATAGTAGGCCAAAACTATCAAGTAGTTTCAAAGTTGATTTATAGGTTAAAACTCTATTCAAGTTAAATTGAAAAGAGATATTATAACTAAGAATGAAATTGATTCAAGTTAAAAATTTAATATTAGGAAAAACTAGAAAAGTGACCTTAATTATGGTCGATCCCCCTAAATCACCCAATGTAGAAGAATTGGGAGTGGGCTAAAGCTGAACATGCAAGCAATTTACTTAGGCAACCCAAGATATCTTTCAATAGCACCATAGGTGTCAATCTACTTCAATTTTGTCACATTAAAGAGAATTCTCTTCTGCCCAATTGCTTGTTGCCAGTTGGAATTCAACCTATTTATAGGAGAATCTATTAAACAAGGGTTATGCATTGAGTTATTAAGATTGATGCTAACCCAACCTAAATTTTCTCTTTCAAGCATCATAAAGGTAATTAAGCAGGATTAGATGACTCTCATCACCAATCACACACTCCAAAGCAAAGATCAACCAAATATTCATGAGCTCAAACTTAATTTTAATAAATTAGGATCTTTAGGGTTCACAACTATAGATCTGGGTTTAGCTACCCATAGCAAGAAGAGAAGAAGAAAGCAAGTAATCAAATATTCTTACTAATGAAATTACAATTTGGAGAAGAAAACTTGAATTGATAATTTGATCTTGTAACTTCAATTACAAATCTATGAAAATAAAATGGAAAACAAGCTAAAACTATCTAAAACTATGCAAAACTATGAAAACTCCCTTAAAAAAATATGAAAAAATGACTATCTATACTAAGCCAAGAACTCTAGCTAAAATTCACTTTCGGAGGGCCCAGGTCTAAAGGATGGACCATCTTTTGAACCATCTTTTGAAAGAATGAATACCTACTGAACTACCTTTTCAAAAGACTGATTGTCTTTTGAACCGTCTTTTGACTGTTTCTGCAATTGCATTCTGATTTTTGACAGATTCGGTGACTTTAATGCCTAATTTTTTAATTTTTTTTGGTTCCTGAAACATAGCATAATAAGGTTTAGTTCTAATTAATTTAACTCCTAAAGACATTTAAAATGCCATGAAATGAAGTAAAGATGTGTTGCTAATTCCCGACACATCAACACCCCCAACTTAAAGTATTTTCTTGTCCTCAAGCAAACTAAGAAGAGAAACTACCCTATACTTAATTAATGTCACGAAATCAAAAATTACCATGACTAGGATGGTTGTTGACAATAGCTACCAACACACACAGTTCAATCAAGCCGTCCCCTCCATCAATCACAACACATTTTCTTGCAACTATTTGAACTAAGACTGCAACCTCCACTCATGACATCATCTCAGTATGCATATACCTAAATTAGAGAAGTGAAATGTTCCATTCATTCAAATCCACATGACCTCACAATTAGACCCAAAAAATGTCCTTTTTCTGAAGAATGACAAAACATATCACAAGGACACACAAGGCAAAGAGAGAAGAGAAATGCACTCAACTCTCACAAAGAACTTCACGAGATAGCTCACAACTACCATATGCTTTCCAATTTACTCAAGTTCCTTTCCTTTTGGGTATCCAGGTTGAGATCACCTAAGGACTTTTCTAAGCTAGTAATGAAGATTAAAGGGTTGGCAGGGTACAATTTTGGCTTTTAGTGACTCATTTATTACCCTTGACCACTTCATCACTTTTCCATAACCTTTTCACCCTCTTGATCCCTTATTTTCATCCCTTCTTTTATTTTGACATTTTTCACACCCCGAGGTGTTTTTGTGAGCTCAGCTTCATTTTTCTCTTTTTCTCTTTTGCTTTCTTTTTTTAGCTCATTGCTTAATTACACCTTGGGATATGCTCAAACAATATCTTTTTGGCCTGTTTCTTTATTCCCCTCCTTATCACCCCCAACTTACAACTTACTAATTTTTCATTACTTTTTAAATGTTAAGGAGGATAGGTTCAAAAGAGGGTCAACTTGAGAATTGGCTTGGGCTTTCAGTGTGGTTGATCAATAAAAAGATCAATAGGCTCAAAGAGGGAGACTAGAGATTCATGCATCATTTGGTAGGTCTCTTTACGCATATGTGGCTTGTTAAGCACAAAGAAGGCCTAAGTTCATCTCTACAACCCATAGTCAATCCTAAATTAGGCACAAGTAGCAAGACAAGTTCTAGAGTATGATCATTTTAAGTGAAAAAATAAATTTTCTTTTCAACAAATTGGCATATGAATATAGGAATTACTAACACATCACTCTTAACTAGGATCACATTGCTAATAATGTCATATAAAAATGGAGATACACAACTCAATGTCAAACAACTCTAACAAATTGAGGGGAGCATTATTTTCAAAATCAGCACAAGTATGCAAATAGTTCAATTTCCACAACCACCTAAATCAAAAATAATTTGTTCATCCTAAGACGACTCAATAAAGTAGGATGGTACTCTTAAGAATGTCACCAACAGTCCATCATCGGGCCCATACATTACGATACTTAACTACTTTTTAATATGCCAGATTTAATAAAAAGTAACCCTCCTCGTAAAGAACCATGGCTAAGAAAATCAAGAAGGGGTATTTTAATACCCCAAAAGTCCCTAAGATTAGACCCAAAGGTTTAAGCAGAGAAAGCAGGAAAATTCTGCACCAGGTCACAGGATGATCCATCAAGTGACCTGTAAAGTCACTTCACGAGTCATTATATGGCTCGTTAGGCAGAGGAAAGGTTGGAGAAATGAAATTTTTTCTGGGACTTGGTGACGAGTGGGACGACGAGAGAGGTGCCTTGTGGCTTGTGGATACTCGACGCACGAGAGTGTTTTCGGCTGAGGGGTTGAGCCCAAGGAGTGAAATGACCTACAGGGTTGAGAGTGATGTCCTTCGTAGTGTCGAGTTAAGACATGATTCGAGAGTCGTCCGACATGTTTGAGCCTTCTTGGGATTGCAATTGGTTCTCACAGATGGATTGAGCTCCACTAACTGTGCACAGCCGAGAGAGTGTCCGATAGTGCCTGATTGATGATGTTGATTAACTGGTGTTTACTTGTGATTTGTTTGGCATTATATTGTGGTTATTGCTTTTGTTGTTTGTTATCTGATAGCAGTGGATGCTAGATGTTGGTTGGTGTTAGCTGAGGCTATTGAGAGGTCTAGAGGCGATGATAGGCGAGCTAGGTCAGCTAGGTGTCATTGTATTGTTATTTACTTTTTGGACTTGTCGGGCTTATGGGGGCTAGGTAGGTTCTATTTGTATGCTTGCTTGTACTTACCAGGCTTATGGGGGCCAGGTAGGTTTTATGTGTTTACTTAAGTTCAGTTCTCCTTCTGCAATATTTGGTATATCTATTGATCTCTAATCTTAGTCTTCCAGTTGTTTCTACCTTTCATGATCGGTACATTATTGTACTGACGCCCTAGTCGGGGGCGCTGCATTCATGCCTGCAGGTGATGGTGGGCTATTAGATCAGGTTCTTGGTTGCTGAGTGGAGTTCCAGTTGAGTTGGTGTGCTCCAGTTCTTTCAGAGTTGCCAGAGGTTGAGTTATGGGTAGTTCGGGCCCTGTCCCGAGAAGTTGAGTTCTATTATATTTTTAGAGGCTCGTATAAATTAGTTGTGGGTGTAGTATCATTGTTATAGGCCAGGTGGGCCATGTTGATAGTTGTTCTTCCATTCTATGGCCTCAACGACATATTGTATTTATTTTTCTTGGCTGTTCAGGTGAGCCAGCTTCCGTTATAGTCTATCGTCTTATTCTAATTTTATAATTATTGTGTTGTTGAACCTCATCGGTTCTGGCCGTTGTTTTATTTTTGGGGCGTCAGATATGCTCATATCAGGGGTGGCACTAGATGCCAGTCACGCCTCCCCGAGTTTGGGGTGTGACAGGTCTCATTTGATATTACCCTCCATCCTTAGACTTGAGATAATATGCTTCCTTTGAAGATAGATTAATAAAACCTTCTCTTAAAGATAGATGAATTAAAATATGTCTGTTTCTAAAAAAACCTATTTGATAATTCCCTTTTATCCCACACTGCAATGGAATGATTTGTCTTAATTCATCTAGTTTCGACCACTTGTACGAGAACTTCCACAATAGCATGTTGTAAGTTCTCAATTATGTCCATCTTTCTCACTTCAGATTCAGTCTATCGTATATACCGCTCTCAATGCAGTAGTGTTATTGGTTTGACAGGAATTGACAAATTTTCTTCTTTGTTTCTTTATAAGGTCTTCTGGGATCGCAGTAAATCTGCATAAGGCATTGGGCTAATGGGATTTTTTGGGAAGGTAACTATGTATTGGTCGGGAAGCCCTGGCCAGCCAACACCAATGGCTGATCGGCGGCTGACATGGCCATAGTTTGGAGGTTCTGCCGGTGGTTAGGGTTGAGGGGCTAGAGAGAGAACGACGAACAATCTTACAAGTCTCTATGAATATGGTATCTGAATTTCACTATTCTATATTACTTAAAGACCCTATATGCTTGTATGTGCATTTGGAAACATTATGTTTTTGGCTTCATTTCCAGGGACTTCGCCAAGATTGTTTTTGTAGTTTGAACTTTTATTATGTGGTTCAGTTCTTATTTATTTTCTTATTTTTGGTGTACCTCAGGTCACAGGCTAGTTTATGCTAGATACTCTGAGTCGAGGCAATCTCTTGATTCAGCTGGATCTTAAACTTGGAAAAACACTCTGAGAATGGAGGAAAATGGTAGACGACATCTGTGATGCCAAACTTATTGAGAACAGTTAAGTGCGGTTGGCTTGTAAGGTAGTACTGAAGAGGATCCCTATGCTAAATTTCACCTGGCCTAGCCTGGACAATGCATCAAAGGATATTGTAAATCCTACTATCACAGGGAATTCAATCTTAAAGAGTGTATGGTGGGACTAGTGTAGAATATGTATCAATATCAGGGTAAACCACATGAAAACCTACACAAGCACTTAGTAACATTTCCCGAGCTAACTGAGAATTTTCACTATCAAAATATCTCAAATGAATATGTAACATTAACACTCTTCCCCTTCTATCTAATTGGAGAAGCAAGGGAATGGTTACACAATGAGCCAACGGGATCTATCATCTCTTTCCAGATTTTATCGAATAAATTCCTCAACAAATTTTTCTCTTTGGGAAGAACAAAAGAGCTGAGAGGAAAGATCTCAGGGTTCATTCAAAAAGATGGAGAGTCTTTGGATCAAGATTGGAAGAGATATAAAGGTTATCTACGAGATTTACACACCATATGCAGCCAAAAGAAATCATTTGCCATAACTTTATCAAAGTACTGAGGCATAAGTCCAAGATATTATTAGATGCTACTGCTCAAGAGCAAATATTGTCCAAGAGCTATGATGAAATAAATACCCTATTAAATTTTATGTCTGCAGGTAGCCAAGACTATCATGTGTTGAGCCAAACATTACCACTCAGAAGGGACCAAATATGTTAAAGGTTAATAGTATCACATTCATATGTTCGGACATTGGTCAGCTGGTGAATGTTATACACAAATTGGTAGCCGCACCACAGGTTTAACAAGTTAAGCAGGTTTAAATAGCTTGTGAACTTTGTGGAGAGGGTTATGCATATATAATTGCCATTAAATACAGAATCTATCTACTATGTGGGGCAATAGAAAAGAGGTTATGATAACCAGGGCAACCGGTTTAGCAGTAACTATTATCGTGCCCCATTTTTCTCACGAAAAGTGGGTAAGTACATGTGACAACTCTTGTAGGATATAAATAAAAGGAAGAGTCACCAAATAACGAATTATGGTGTGTTAGGGCACCATTCTAAATTAATTTTGAATAATTTTGTTTATTAGTCTACAAACCAAAAATCGGGTAAGAATTTAAGTTACCTCGAAAGGAAGGTGTTAGGTGCCTTTCGAGGTCCACAAGCGTGGGTTCCTTCCGCATTCATTAATTATATGAAAAAAATTAAATGAGTAAAGAGAGTCGATTTTATTAAAGACTANTAAGTATAACTATGTGATTAAGACAAATTATTACAAAGTACATAAGTAAAAATTAATAATATTAATAATTTTTTTCATTAAGTCTAACATAGCTAAGTGATTAAGCATGAAAAATTGTTATTAATCAAAATGAATAAATAAAGAAAGACATGTAAACTTAGTTATTTAATTAAAACAAGTCAAACTAAATAGGTGATTAAGCATGAAAAATTTACTTTAATAAAAATGCACTCACTCTAGAAATATTTGTTCAAGTATAAAAGAAGAGAAGACGTACCTATTCGCTTTCAATAAAATTATTAAAGTAATTGAAAAATACAAACAAGCAAGAGAAACTAAATAGAAAATTAGAAGAGAAAGGATAAAGAAGCTAACATGGTTTCTTCCAAACATAGTACTAAAATAAATAATAAATTAATAATATATAAAGTTACGGTTAAGAGAGAGGGATCAGGATATGACAAAGCTAAAAACATGCCAATGCGATATTACTCTCATATATTCTAGTTTTGGTATGATCGACCCTCGTAAACGTCTTAAAACAAGATGAAAATAATTCTTAAAGAAATTGATCAAGAGTATTATATAAAATATTTCAACATTTAAAAGTTGTATAACACTAAATATTTTTTTGAATATTCAGATTATATAAGTATATTGATAATTTACTATAATAGTAAAAATAATCAAATCTTTGAGACTTTTAAAAGAATAATATATAAAATTAGAAACAAAAGAACTAACGATTCACTTTAACTTTATAAAGCTATATATGCACTTCATATGAGAAGTCAGCTATAGCCTGCCTTTTTCATCATTTCTCGAAACTTACGTGACCTCTTTCAGGGTAACGATTCCACTTGAACTCTCCTTCACGCATTGACTCTTCTACTTGCTGTGATAGAAATCCAAGTGACTTCATTCTATTGTGATGCACATGTAAAATATATTCAAAGGGATGGGAATATGTTTGTTTTTAATGTTTAACTACCCCCAAAGAAAATAATTAAGATAATAAAGACTCTTGAACAAAGTAAACACGTGAGCAAGATAAGAGTTTAAAAAAGGGCTTTTTTCGTTCTTTTCCCATACTAGACAACAAGATTTGAAATAAATTCGTATCTCATCTCACTCTTTCTTAGAGTTAATTAATTTTAAATTATTTGGGTCTTAAACCCATCTAGGTCTACTGTTATAAGGCCTAGTAGATTAAAATTCCACAATTCTTGCCAATTAAAGATACAAAAAATATAACCAATCTTTTTAACCCAAAAATTCAAAAGCCGCAATGAGAAACATAAAGCCAAACATTTACTAGGGACGGTCAAAACACTATATTTGCATCAATTTAATTTAAACAATGACACTTATTAAATTATTCAACTAACAATGAATTTCAACTACCAAATTAATGGGAGATGGTGATAAAATCAACAAGTCATATAAAGATCATTATTTTTTGAACATTCAAATTTAGAATTATCATTGATACAAGCACACAAACAGAAGAGATTAACAAGAAGAATAATACGGATAACTACATCAAGATAGTGGAAAAGTAAACACGCTAACACAAAAAAACAACAAGGTGGAAATAAGATTTACCAAACTAACAAAAATAAAATAATAATAATAAAAAGATAAATGCAAAGAGATGTACCTTTAGCCGAAGACCTTGATGACGACCGAAACTAGGAATGAAAATATCAAACTGAACTCAATGATGCCCAACGAGAAGAGCCACAATTATTTCATGGCTAGTTTCACTTCGGAGAAGGACAACATAATAAGAAATTTTTGTTGTTTAATGGATGAGACCATGAATATGGGCGACAAGGAAGAAGATAGAGCCATTGTGGCTCTATTTTTTTTCTTTTTAAGGTTGAAGATGATTAAGACATCAAGCTTGGGAGAATGACGATTAAAATGAATGTGGCTGCTATCTCTTATCTTTATCGTGCATGTGTGTATTTATCCAACTGTACGTTGTTAGAAAAAAATCTCTTATTTCCGCTGTTCCTTTCTTCTTTTCTATGTCTTCTAAGTCTACTCTTAATAAAGCAAAAGAAAGAGATGGTAGGGGAGATTTTATCAAAAAGGGAAATTTTTTTAAAGATTCCATTTTTACTAAAAATTAAGGTGAAAAATTATGGGAATAGATTTTGAGTTGAAGGATCTGAACATTGGGGAGATTTTGTCATGGAGTGAGTTTTGGTAAAGTAAGAAAAATTTAAGAGGATATTGTAGATATGAAAAGATTATACCAAAATTCAAATTTTGAAACTTGTACTCAACGTTAATATTTAGGTATAAATAAATATTCTACCAAAACATAATAAACTGATAATGTCACGCCCCACCTTGGGAGGCATGACTGGCACCAGGTGTCCTACTAGGACCTGAACTGCTGAGCTGACTGAGCCTAAGTACCTCTGGTGCAGAGCTGACTCTAACTCTAGAATCAAGAAAACAACGGGCTATATAGCGGCTGTCAATAAACCCCCCCCC
>JACEIK010011505.1:21012-35047 GCA_018107945.1 Datura stramonium | reverse complement strand
GACTCAGATACAGTTATAGTCAGGGGCCCAGAGAGCCCAAGATGCATACCCAGGGGGCCGGTAGAGGTGCTCGTAGTTAGTAGGCGAGTTGAGTGATTTATTTTTGGATGGTTTTGACCGGGGTAGAGGTATATAGATTGTGTGTTGGTTGGCACCTTCCGGCTTATGGTGGCTGGTATAGGTCCTTTTATGTTATATATATATATATACATGTTATTTATTAGCTAATAGATAGCAGGTCGCCACGTCGACAGGTATGCTTCTACCTTACCCTCAGTACAGGTAAGCTTATTTCAGATCCCGCCAGCCCATACAGTTTCAGATTTCTGCTATTCAAAATTTCTATTATTGTTATTTATATTCTGTTATGCTCAGTTTGCTTTACATACTCGGTACCAGTGGTACTGACGCCCATTTGGGGCACTTTTTTACTTTCCTACAGGTACCTATAGACGAGGAACCGACCCCTCCTATCCAACGCAGAGTCATCAGCTCCTATCGTCCGGAGCTTGATATTTAGAGGTCTATACTATTTTTCTTTTGTTGTATAGTATGGTTAGGTCGGGACCCTGTCCCAACCATCTTATCAGTATTCTTAGAGGCTTGCAGACTGTGTATATCTCCATGTGGTTAGTTGTGCCGGTCGTGTGGGGCCGTACGTATGTTTAGTTGTTTATGTTTGCTGTGTGGGGCCTTATCTAGTTAGTAGTGGTGACCTTGTCGGTCACGTAGCTGTTTAGCATCTGTTATATTGATTCAGAAGTAACTAGTCAGCATGGTGGCCTTGTCGGCTCGCATAGGTTCCCTTATATTGAAGAGATTCTGGTTAACTGTTGTTTTTGTACAGGTGGCTATAGGCCTAGCCGGCCGGGGGGCTGTATTTAGAGTCGCTATATAGCCCGTTGATTCCGTGAATCAGAGATAGAGTCAGCCAGGCACCAGAAGTGCTTAGGCTCAGTAGTCTAGCAGTTCAGGTCCTAGTAGGGTACTAGGTGCTAGTCATACCCTCCAAGGCAGGGCGTGACAAAAAGTATGTGGCTTATTTACATTGGATGTTCTAGAAACATTATAAGAAAGAAATAAAACTTCAGCTCAGTTAAAAAAACTAATGGAGGCCATGTCAGGTTTGGAGACAATGCAAAAGAAGAAATAGTTAGAGTAGGCTCTATCACCATTAGTCCATTTCTGTGACCAAATTGAGGTGTATTTACTATATGGTGTCAAACAAAACTTGCTAATTATTAGTCAATAACTTGAAGTTGATTTTGATGTCTTATTTAATGCTATTAGATGCATCATCAGCAATGTTTCAAGTAATATCACTCTCATTGGTGATAGAGTTGAGAATATCTATGTTCTTAATAATGTTGATCTCCTTACACTTACTTGGCTTGTTGTTGTTTCAAATGATTCATGGATTTGGCATAGAAAACTAGGTCATGCTAGTAGCCATACCATTGAAAACTTTCTAAATTTATTTAGTTTTGGGTTTGCCAAAACTAATTTTTTCTAACACTCATTTGTGTAAGCATGTGAACTAGAAAAACAGACTCATATTTCTTTCAAAACTAAATATATCATCAACACTTCTACACCTCTCCAACTTTTTCATATGCATTTGTTTGGTCCCACTGGAACTTCTAGCATTGGAGGTTAAAGATATGCTTTTGTTATCATAGATGATTTCTCATGATTTACCTTAGTCATATTTTTAGCTCATAAAGATGAAGCATTTTTCTAGTTTCAAGACATTTTGTAAAAACATAAAAAGAGCAAAGGGGCACTACATCTCCCCCTTTCATAATAATCATTGACGGGAATTTGAAAATAAGAACTTTGAAAACTTCTGCAACCAATAGGGCTACACTCAAGATTTATTTATCTTTTCATAGTTTATAAGGAGTCATCTTTAAAATAGGTATAATTAGGTATCTGTTAGTTATGTGAAAAGCAATACTTATAGCCTCTGCCCAAAAGTAATTAGGAAGACTTTGTTTAATTAGCATGGTCCTTGCAGTGTCCTGAAGAGATTGATTTTTCCTTTCTACAACACCATTTTATTGAGGAGAGTAAGGAGAAGATATAAATATATCAATACAATCTATTGTTGTTCTTCAAAATAAGTTTACTAATAGTCAGGATTCCACTCAGTCAACTGTTCATTTTAAAAAAGATGTAAATTAGACGACTAAACCAACAAACATTCCACGTGAATGGAGAAGTAAAGCCAGCTTTCCAAATGACTTCTTTATCGAAAATCCTGATGCTAAAACATAGACTAGATCCTCTCTGAAGCACAAATCATATCTATCACTCATATCTCAACTTTAGAAAAAATGCATTAATGAAGCATTGAACGATGAGTCATAGACAAAGTCCATGCAAGAAGAACTAGATTAGTTTGAAAGAAGTTAGGTATGAACTCTAGTACAATAACCCAAGAATGTCTCTACGATTAGCACCAAATGGATTTCAAAAACAAACTAAATGAGAAAGGTAAAATCATTAGAAATAAGTACAGGTTAGTTGCACAAGCCTATTCTCAATAGGAAGGCATTGACTATAATGAAACTGTTGCTCCAATAGTAAGATTAGATTCTATTCGCAATTTACTGGCATATGCTTCTTTTAAACATTTTAAACTATTTCAAAATGGATGCTAAGAGTGCCCTCTTAAACAGTTTCATAAAATAAGATATTTTTTTATAAAGTAACCTTTAGGTTTTGAATCCTTCCTATCTAGATCATTTCTTTAAATTTTCTAGAACTCTTTATGGTCTCAAATAGGCACCTAAATCCTGGTACAAACACTTGAGCTCTTTCTTACTTAAAAATAATTTTCAAAGAGAAAAAATTAACACTATTCTTTTCATTCAACGATCTTATTCAAATATTCTGATTATTCAAATATATGTTGATGACATCATCTTCGCTAGCTTTGATCCTTTCCTTTGTAAGAACTTTGCAGACTCAATGACATAAGAGGTTGAGATGAGCATGATAGGAGAACTAACTTTCTTTCTAGGTTTACAGATTAATCAGTCAATTGATGGAACCTTCATTAGTCAAACCAAGTATACCAAAGAGCTCATAACAAATTGTCTTTGAGAAAGAAAAAGCAACTGGTACTCCTATGAGTCCCTCAACTTATCTCGAAATGAACGTCTCGTAAAAGGATGTAGACAAAAAATTATATCAAGGGATAATAGGGTCATTAATCTACCTTACAACAAGTCAACCAAATATCATGTTCTGTATATTCAAGTGTGCTAGATTTCAGTCGACTCCCAAAGAATCTCATTTAAATATCATCAAGAGGATCATTTGATATCTTATAGAAACTAAGAATTTTGGTCTTTGGTACCGTCACTCTAATAATTTTGACTTAATTGGTTACTTGAATGTTGATTTTTACAGGTGATAAGACAGACTAGAAAAGTAGTAGTGAAACTTGCCAAATTCTTGGAGAAGCACTTACTTCTTGGCACAACAAAAAAAATAGCTCTGCGGCTCTTTGAACTACTGAGGCCAAGTATTTGGCCCTTGATAGTTGTGGTACGTTACTTTAGATGAAACATCAGTTGCTTAATTATAATATTGAATTTATGCATATTTTATGTGATAACACTAGCGCAATTAGTCTTTCTAAGTATATTGTGCATCTTCCTAGGGCTAAACATATGGATATCAAACATCACTTTATTAGAGATTATGTTGAAAATGACAATTTTTCTTTGGAATTTATTGATTCTAAAAATTAGTTAGCAGATATTTTTACTAATCCTTTATTAGAATAAAGATTCTATTTTATAAGAAATTATTTAGGTGTCATATCCTTTTCTTAATTAATGTTTTGTTCTTAATTACTTTTCTCTCTCTTTCCTTCTTTGTCATCATTATTTCTTCCTTCTATGAAAACCTTCTACAATCCGTCTTTTCACTTCTCTAGAACCATCTCTTCATCTTTCCTTCTTTCTATATGACCTTTCTCTCCAACTCTCTCTCACTTCACTCTCATTATTTCCATGGCAAAGTCTCTGGAAAAATATCTTTGTCAATTGAGCAAAAGGCTCCAAAGCACTTTTCTCTCCTCATCTCCTATAGAAATCTCTAATTTTTCAAGGGATGATTACCTTGAATCATCTGTTAATAAACAGAAAAAATATTCTCATTCTTGCCCTGTTCATAAAAATATTAAAGCAGACTTCTTTGTCAACTTCAACCTAGACGACATGCAACTATTTTATAGTTCAGTCAAGAAAGTTAAGTTCAATGCCTTAAAAGATAGACCTTCCGCTCCTAGATGCATTAAAAACTAGAGCATTCTCATTGCCCAAAAAGTATGTGCTTCACATTTCAGAAATTGGATACCTTATTTTGCTCTGTGACAATGAGGTTTACAAAGAACATGTTAAACAATTTTTCGTAAATTACTAATTTCATATGATAGTGGGAACTTGAAACCCTAGTGTTAGAAAATTGAATTGTTCTCAATCAATTTCTTCTTGAAAAGGTTTCTGATACCAAATTTTTGGATAAAATTTCCTTTTTTATGGATATTTGTCCTGATGATTTTGAAATTACTCTCAACGAAATTAAGATGTTCATGGCCGAAAAAGGGTCAAAACTCTCTGATTTTGGATCTGCCACTATATGCTCTGAGAATAGGATTATTTTCCATATTATGGCTATTATGTTTCTCCGACAAAAAGTCTCTCTCAGCTCTCTCTCTCTCTCTCTCTCTCTCTCTCTCTCTTTCTCTTTCTCTCTCAGTCTAGCAGGGATGTTTTTATGGTGTAATGTTTGCTAAGAAAAATGAGGATCAACTGGGCTGAGTAGTTCCTTATTTATATAGTGGAAAGCAGCTAGGACACAGGAGAAAAATGTTAGTTTATCTTATAGAATAATTATTTCTCAAATTTTAAAAACATTGGAGTAGATCTTTCAAGCTATTCTGCAAACGAAATTTCTTCTACTTATGAAAATTGAAATTTTTCTATAACATCCCAAAAGTTTCTAAAATCAGATCCTAGACATCAACCATAAAACTAGCAGAAATTGGAAAATCTTTCCACGGGATGAACCCCACCACGAGTTGTGGTGAGGAAGGATGACTCGTGCAAGGGAGTAATGGTAATCAAGGCTTAGTCGAAGACATAAGAAAGTCCAGACACTACGAGTTATAGGATGACTCATCTTAACAAGGTGTGGAACATGATTTAGAAAATGTTCAAAATCTGCTCTAGCAACCACGAAAGGACACCATGATTTGTGGTAACAAAGGACGGATCATCCTGTCTAATGATAACATCCGAAATATATCCTTCATGCAAAGAATATACATAGCCCAAGTATCAAAACAAGTAACTCAATGAGTGCCGGGGTCGAATCCCACGAGAACTAGGGAATGATAGTTATAAGTGTTAGTTGAGAAATTGAAGTTAGATTGAACTACATATATTTAATATAAAAACAAATAAAATTGTGGGGAACTAAAATTTGCAATGAATTATATTGGGTGATTTAGTCAAATGAAACAGCAAGATCAGCAAAGTTTTCAAAAAGAGTGTGAAAGATTAGAGGTGTGGTGTAGATGAAATACTAACTAGATCGGGAGATGCTAGGCCATCTCATGAGTTCATAAGTGTAAATAATCTCGGTAAGTGGGTAACTACAACTTCTCAGGCTTCTAACTACCTCTTATTAGAGTTTTGTCAAACCTCTAGCCAGAATTTAACTCAACCCGATTCGATTTGGATTAGCAACTGTACTAATTTCTAGCTATTAGCTGCTAGGAATGAGAATGTGATTTCAGCTATTTCTAGCCCAATTTCACAATCTCTTATCCATACCCACTATTAATTTCTCTTCCAAAACTTAATTATTCTTTTACAACCAACAATCAAGCAAGAATAAATAGACTCATATAATAATCAATGGATCTTCCTTTATAGATTGAAGAGAATCTAATAGATATACACTTATTTGAACAATATGAAGATGACTCTAGCAATACCCACTCTAATTAAGTATTCATCATCACACACCTCTAGTTAAAGATTTAGCTACTCATGACTAAGATATTCAAAAGTACATTCATCAATAACTTCACTTAATTTAATAGCAAGAGTAGTAAAATCAAATTCACAAAATAGTCTCCAACAATGGCTGAAAATTACTATTACAAGGAAGAAATATAGTAGAGTACTTTTTCCAAATTTACCAATCAAAATCTCCCTATCTCTACTAAGATAATGTTCTCCATCTCCAAAGGGAAATAATAATGTGATAATATTCTTTTCTCTCTCTTAATATCTCTATTTTTATGTCTCCTTCTGTCTCGCTTAGTACAAAGTACTTTCTCTGTTATTTATATCCTGAAAAGTAGGGCACTTTTTATCTCTTTTCTGTGTTGGATAATAATACTCCTGAGCACCGTTCTTGAATTGGTAGAGACACAGGCGGTTCGTCTGTCCCAATTCGTGAACCACCGGGTGTTTTATCTGGGCCCTTACTCAACTCTAATGAGCATCAACAGTTCACTCGGCGTTTAACCGATGCTGATCCGTGAACCGCCGGATCTTCATCCTATTTTTAGAACTTTAGGTGTCCTTCCGCGACTGGACCGGCGAATCGCCGCTGGCAACTCTCTTATCATCGGTGACATTATTCCTCAGAGATAGTAATGTTCGGCCTTTCTTCATTGGTGGATCGCTGATTTACTCTCACTCCCTTCTTTTTTCACCATTTTTTCTCTTTTCTTCGCATTTAGTTATCTGCACACAACAAAAGTAAAAAGGGAATAAAATCCATATAATCAACTCAAGAACTAAGCAAAAACTTAAGTTTCGGAGCCTAATGAGTTGGTAAATTACCAACTCATCAAACCCCCAAACTTGAACCTTTGCTTGTCCTCAAGAAATGCAATACTCATTTATTGAGAAATATGCAACCTCTATTCACAATTATACCTCACCAATCACATGAACTATTAGAACCCAAAAATATGCTCACCAAGCTAACTGAAAAAGAGAAGAAAATACCCTAAGAGACCAAAACAATGAAGATGTTTCAAACAGGCTACCACTTTCCACCAATCAAAGCTTATAAAAGGATTCATTTAGTAAAACAAGAGCATTGCTCAACCATGAAACACACATATCATCTGAAGTTATAATCAATGCACATTCAAAGCTTGCCTTAGAGTTTACACTCCTCGTGCCCTATTTCCACATTAACTCTGGATGCTCATGTGTCCCAAAAAAAGAATGATGTCACTCACAAAAATAAGAATCCCTATTCTTTTGCTCATGTGATCATTTGAATGCACACAAGGGACTGTTTGGATGAGACGCTCACACTCACTCTCCCAAAAGATATCTTCATGCATACACTTGACCCATAGGCTTGCCATTTATGTAATTCGCCACTAATGTAGAGTAGCTGCACTTAGAATCATTTAGGGCTTGCGAGTTATGATGTAGGCTCGCGGTAAAGGTAGGATAAAAATTAGCTGTAGTGACTAGATCCTCCCTAATTTTTTTTTAACATACCTTACATCAACTTCGTCCACTCACTTCACATTATTTCACTTCTTTCCTTGTTTCTAATTTTCATTTCTTAACAACCTTCCTTATAACCCCTTTGGCTTTCAAAACTAGCCTTATCACCTCAAGAGGGAACATTGGTTCACACAAATTGTCTTTCTCTTTTTGATTTATCCTTTGGATCATTTTGACACAATGTGGTGCTTCCCTCACACTGAAATTCTCATTTTCCCCTTTTTTGCACACCCCCAAACTTAGGCTTTTGCCTCATTTCTCATTTTTACCACCCTCTATTTCTTAGACTTTAAGCCTCATTTCATCACTTCTCTTGTCACTAGCATTTAGGGAGAATGGATGCCAATGAGAGGTATTAAGAACAGTCTTAAGGCTTGTAATGTGGTTGCCAAAGAAAGGGTCTAAGGCTCAACGTTAGCTAACAAGGATTAATGCTCATGGAGGGAATATGAGCGAAGTGACTAGACAATGGAAAGCATAAACTCATGTTCTTGGAGAAACTACATCTTGGATTTTGCCTTGAATTACATTTGGGGAAAGTTCTAGACAAGATATTATGCATGAGATTCATCAAATATTTCCTCACTACACAAGGAATCACTCTTAAAGGGTCTACAAGAGTCATTCTCAACACAAGATATCACGTTAGGACATCAAAGTAGGCAAACATCATAGGTCAAGCAAAGAATTTACAACGCATGATAAAGAATGCTATCTACGGTGCCAATACTTTCTCATTATCTTCATTTTCATGCCCTTATTTTAAAATTTCATTTCAACAATTTTTTTCGGTGGTGCCTCTCAAAACAACTTCATAAAAGACTCAAAACAACATGGCATTTTCCCTTAAGAATGTTTTCACAAAATATATTAACGGTAAATACCAACCCGGTTCGACAACAAAATTAAATAAAATAAAAGAATGCTCCTCGGGAAAGAACCATGGCCTAAAGAAAACCCTCAGAGTTTTAATTACTACACTACTATCCACAATAGTGAAAAAGGAATAAGACTTTGGGTCATTTGATTCAAGATTTCGCAATTCAAAACAAGGACCCAATTTGATCACTAGCCATCAACCATCACGAGCATTTTCAGCACCCTAAAAAATTTCAACATCCAAAGAGAAAGAGTCATCCCACCCCCAAACTTAAATCACACATTTACCGCAATATATCCAAAGAAAAGAAAAGAAAGTGAAAGAGGCTTCCTGATTGAGTTAGTGATTGGGCCGCAACTTCCAAGTGGAAGCATCAAAATGCCACGAAGCTGTCTCTTCAGCCGTAGGTTGCTGTGGGTCAGGCGGGAGTAATAGAGGTTGCCAAGGGCCTTGCACCACCCAATTGTCCGGCAAAGTGTGAAGCTCATGGTAAGACATTGTTGCCACTCCACTTGGTGTCCAGGAAGGATCGACATCATACACCGAGAGCATTGGAGGAGGGAGGTTATGATAGGGTTCCTCGTCGAACACTAATTCTGAATCACTTTCATAACCCACCCACCAATAATCCGGTGGGCTTTAGGGTGTGTTGTGAACCACCATAGGTTCATAAGGGTTTGTTCGGCTAGTGATGGAGGTGCAGTAGGTGGAGCCACCTCTTGTTTCAAAGTACCCACTTCACTTTCAAGGACGTCAACTGTAGAGCATAGGCTGGCCAACTTGTCTTTAACAAGCTGCAATGCTTTCTTGATGGCACTCTATATCATGTACGGAATAGCCTTGGCTAACCATACGAGATGGTTCTCATGCATTTTGGCCCTTTGTTCAATGTTCAGCAAATCAGGAGGTGGAGAATTGTGGAACTCAACTGTATGGAGCGGGGCGGTTGCTGTGTGAGTGGATGCCAAAGGTGATGGTGGAGTCATGTTCCCTGTATACCTTGCCCACTTCAAAATTGGAGCATCTTTGTCGATTTTTGTGGCCAATGTAATCACACTATTGGCCTGCATAGTCTTAACCCATGGATGGAACAAAGAACAAACAGCCCACATACATAACATACTCACCAGGTTAGGGAATGGAAATATTGTGGCTTGTTTCTTGGCCTTTTGTTTGAACTGATCGGCAATAATCTCGCCCACATTTGATGTGCACATGATCCATTATGAAAGCAAGGAGAATGGCAACTTCAATTAGAACTTTCGATGTATTCCGAGAGGGTATTATCCTCGAAAAAATAAAATCTGGCCACATACGGGCTTTAAATTTTAAATCACGCCAATGAATGAGGCCCTTAGAGATAGCCCATTGTGGTTGACCTTTTGCAATCAAGTTGGCTACCCATTGGAATTGGTTTTCTTTGTCCTCCACTTTATTATGGAATATTGGGTGAGATGGGATCATCTCATCCCAATAAAGTGAATTGATTGCTTCTGGAGTTACAGGCACCTCTTGCCCTCTCACCCATACTGATGTAGGCACGGGAATGATTCAGTACGGCCCCTATGCTTCAACAGTTGTTTCCTTGACCTATATGATGCATAGAATTCCCACACCAGTTCTAGAAGATATGGGTCAACTGATATGGTAAATGGGCCCTAATCGCACGTCCCAATCTGGTAATAGATATGTGGGCATGCAATGTTGAAAGATTCTGCGTCAAGCTAGACTTCAGCATAGATGACATACTTCTTCTTAAAAGAAATATAAAACTCCTCCATTCCTTCTAGTCTGAACCTAACTTGGGTGGTGTTGGTGTGCACTGATGCGTGGCCTGTATGAAAGTGCGGGGTGATAGACATGATGTTGCAAATGTAGGTTAGTAGTATGCAATTATTAATAACTCAAGAATAAGGCAAATAGAAGAAATCAAGTAAGACTTTGACAAGTTCAGGTGCCAATGGCAAACCATCAGTGAGAGGCAGTTGCATTTCGCTAGTCGCCGATAGGCATAGTGAGTAGGAAACCTTGGGCACATTGGCGTTTTGCCAGCAAACCACCATTGGTGATCCGCCAGCCACCGTTCAGAGTATATTCACCCACCAATCACCTGCATATAAATGCAAACCAATCACACTCATATCTCTGCAAAAATGACAAATTTCCCTTAAGAAAGGTGTCAATCAATCTATCATTGGGCAATTCACCCGAGTACGCAGATTATACTTGGATACTTAGTGAACACAACAAAACCACATTCACTCACATATAGCAGAGAAACAAAACAAAATATGATAAACATGAAAAGAGCAAAGTATTACCAATGTTGGTAGGACCTTTCAAGCATGAGTGATAGAATTCTTACCTCCAACGAGTTGTACGTGTTAAGCTTTGTGGAGGAATGAAGAAGTTGAAGGCAATTGGGGAGTTTTTAAATTGAAAAGGCGGGGAATTTGAATGGGTGTTTAGGGTGGTAGTTATTAAAAAGTGTTAGGTGGTAAGTAATAGGTCTTTTGTGGAAAGGGCGATCTAGGGAGGAGATGAAAGAAAATTGTAGAATGGAAAAGTTTTTAGGGATTTTTGAGACAGGGCTATTCCACTGTGGGCCGCACCAGCAGTCTCCAAAATGAGCCAGCAGTTCACTAATGTGTCCACCACTAACATTACCTGTACACGACTCTGGGTGAAAATTCAGTGGTTGACTGGTGTTTTATGAATTGCATCCGGCGTTTTGCCGAGTAAGGAGTCGATGCCTGATCCATTGCTAGATCCTTCTGGGTCTCGTGACCATCCTCCAAAACTGCTCATGAGACACACACAATAGATTAGTAGCAACCACTATAGTGTGGAACTAATTCAACTCAACAATCAACACAAGAATATCAAGTGGTAGTCTCCGGCAACGGCACCACTTTTGATAATGTTCAAAATATATCCTTCATGCAAAGAATATACATGGCCAAAGTATCAAAACAAGTAGTCCGATGAGTGCCAGGGTTGAATCCCATGAGGATTAGGGAATGATAGTTACAAGTGTCGGTTGAGAAATTGAAGTTAGATTGCACCGCGTAAATTTAATATAAATACACATAAAATTGGGGGGAACTAAAATTTGCAGTGAAATATATTGGGTGATTTAGTGAATTGAAACAACAAGATCAGCAAAGTTGTCAACAAGAGTGTGAAAGACTAGAGGTTTGGTGTAGATGAAATACTAACTAGATCGGGACATGCTAAGTCATCTCACGAGTTCACAAGTGTAAATAATCTTGGGAAGTGCGTAATTACAGCTTCTCAGCCTTCTAACTACCTCTTATTAGAGTTTTGTCAAACCTCTAGCCACAATTTAGCTCAACCCAATTCGATTTGGATTAGCAACTGCACTAATTTCTAGCTATTAGTTGCTAATAACAAATGAGAATGCAATTTAAGCTATTTCTAGCCCAATTTCACAATCTCTTATCCGTACCCACTATTAAGTTCTCTTCCAATACTTAATTATTCTTTTACGTGCAATAATCAACCAGGAATAAGTAGACTCACATCATAATCAATGGATCTTCCTTAATAGATTGAAGAGAACCTAACAAATTTACACTTATTTGAACAATATCAGGATGACTCTAGCAATACCAACTCTAATTAAGTATTCCTCACTACACGCCTCTAGTTAATGATTTAGCTACTCATGATTAAGAAATTCAAAATCACATTCATCAATAACTTCATTGAATTTAATAGCAAGTGTAGTAAAATTAAATTCACAAAATAGTCTCCAAAAATGGTTGAAACGTAAATTACAAGGACAAAATAGAGCTGAGTACTTTTTCCAAATTTACCAATCAAAATCTCCCTATCTCTACTAAGAGAATGTTCTCCAACTCCAAAGGGAAACAAGATATATGCTTTGCTCTCTCTTAATAACTCTATTTCTATCTATCCTTTTGTCTCCCTCAGTACAAAGTATTTTATCTGTTATTTATAAACTAACAAGTAGGGCATTTTTTTATCTCTTTTCTCGTGTTGAACAATTAACCCCTGAGCATCGTCTTGGGATCGGCGGTTCGCCGGTCCCAATTCATGAATCGCCGGGTGTTCTATCTAGGCCCTTACTCAACTCCAGTGAGCATCGGCGGTTCACTTGGTGTTTAGCCAATGCTGATCGATGAACCACTGGATCTTCATGCCATTTTCCAGAACTTTGGGTGTTCTTTGACGACTGGACCGGTGAATTGCCGCTCGAAACTTGCGAATTGCTGGTGACATTATTCCACAGAGACAGTGATGTTCGGTCTTTGGCCGGCATTTTGCTAGTATTCATCGGTGGATCGACGATTTACTCTCACTCCCTTCTTTTTGCTCCATTTTTTCTCTTTTCTTCACATTTAGTCATCTGCACACAACAAAAGCAAAAAGGGCATAAAATCCATATAATTAACTCAAGAACTAAGCAAAAACTTATGTTTTATCGTCTAATGAGGTTGCAAATTACCAACTCATCATCCAACCATACCATGGAAGTTCAAAATGTGATCGAGATTCTTCAGAAGGCACAAGTGCATACCACAAGCTATGGTATGTCATTATGGGTCATGGTATGACCTGTGAGGAATTGACGATAGTTTTTCAATCCATTTTTATAAAGGCATCCTAGTAATTTCTGATACTTTCAACTCCTAATATGGGTCATTTTGGGTTTCCGAAGGGGGATATTAGGGTTTTTTTCTACTCTAACCTCCCATTATTCTCAAAACACCGTATATTTCAAATTATCCTAACTTTTAAACCTCTTAGAACACCTATGGTTCCTCTCCAAGAGCTTCAAGGTTGAAGTGCTAGCAAGGATTCTCCATATCCAAGTATGTCAAAATTCAACAAGGGCCATCCTTTCACCCTTGTGTCCCTAATATTTTAAGAGAAACCTAGAATCTCAGCTCTGTTGAAAATCATATCTTAGGGCTTTTCAGTCAATTTATCAATTCTCTGATTATCTCAATGTTTAAACATTTCCATGATTATTATTAAGAGAAATTCATTATTTTATCTTCAACTATAGTGTACTCTCATGACTTTTCGGTGTCTGGATGACTACACGCAAGTGCACATGGCCGAACAAGTAGTAAAATGGCTCAAGTAAGCCAAGTATCGATCCCACAGGGACTAGACTTAGGTATCAATCTAATCAAGTGTCAATAAACTTATACTCTAAAAATGCAGACAACAGTGTGAAGAAGATTTTGATATTTTGTTTCCCAATTTATACTAAATCTAAAGCGAATATACAATTTGAGTCTGAACTATAAGTATGAGCATGCTGAGGCTAAAACGAACATGTAGAGAAATAACTTATCGATACAATTTGATTAATCTTTCCTCCGGTTGCTAGTCAACAATTATTGCCTATGGATTAAAACTCTTGTATTTAATCCAACTTAAGAATCACAAACCTTCCACCTACATTTCTGTGATAAAAAGAAATTAATGTTCTAGCCATACAAAACCAATTCCATAATTGACTAATACGACTTTCAGGTATATTTCTATCCTGAAGGTAAATCAATTCTCAATTTTTCCAAACTAAGAAAAGATCATA
>JACEIK010011504.1:0-36318 GCA_018107945.1 Datura stramonium | reverse complement strand
CCTAGAAATAGAGTCTTCCAAGCTTGTAGAGAAAGGTCTAGAGGAGGAACAAGCCCCATATATTCTGAAATTTGCTAATTCTAAGAGACAAAATGACTTCGCTTACTTAAGGGCCAATAACTGCAAAAGGCGACATCTACTGCTTGGTCCTTTCATTTTTTCACCACCACCCCGGGAGTATAAGAGAAAATTAGAGAAGAAATTAGGGGTGAGATTCATATCCTCCAAGTGGAGGGAAAAGTGGTGAAACTCGATACGTCATGCCGCGACGTAAAATAAGGCGCTGCTTGGGAGGCAACCCAAGGGTACCATTTTAATTTCTTGTATTTGTGTTGATTTTATTTATTTTTCATCTTGTGTTGTTTTGGTGAAAAGTTAAGCACAGATGGAGGGGAAGTCTGAGTACCCAAGGAGGAGGAAGCTAACAAGTATGTAAGAGTAAAAATGTGGGGTCAAATACCCACTTGTGCAAATTTGAAGAAAAGCAAGCTATTAGCTAGGTCTAGAGGCCTCAGGGAGTATTTCTCACCCTTTTAAATTTAAATTTGATGCTATGGAGACATAACATGATTCAAGTCGTGAGGGAAATTTCAAAAATTTTGTGCTTAATGATTTTGGTGAATGTAGTGCTTGATACATATTGGAACAATTTTTTTTAATTAAGCATGTCTTCATCACCCGCTGGTTTTTCTTTTCGATTCTTTTCCGACGGGGGGTCTTTGAACCGAATAATTAAAAAAAAAATTTCTTTGTATGTATATAATGTTTGTAGTCATAGTTAGATACTATTTCCAACGATGGATAAATGACGACCGTCTTCAGAAAAAATTAGTCAGTTGGTTGGTTTTTGAACCCGTAGCTAATTGATGGCTTGATGTTGTCGTTATGTGCTATGCATGATTGTAAGATACAAGTGTGATTAGTGTTGAAGCATGTAAGAAGTGTATAACTTTGTTTGAGACACTTAGGCTCTTGAATTTGACTCGATGTGATTGAAGCTTAATTTTGAATTCTTGTGATTAGCTAAGAGTCTGCTGAATGTGTCTAGAATTAAACATGTGCTGTGAGTGTAAGTTTTTCAAATATTTCATGCTATTGTGGAATGTCTAAAACTTTTCTGGTGTGTATATAAAACGAAATGAAGGATGTGGACGGTAGGAGATGATTTAGGCATTTCTTTGAATGAACCTAAATGTTATACCTCACTTTACCTACTTTTAATATTTAATCCTAGTTAGCCCCATTAAGCCTTAAGCCTATTCTTTGATAGCTACAACATAAGCTTAATCCTTTTCCTTCATTAGCTTTGAATTTGATCCAAAACTCCTAAGCGCTTAAGGGAAAAATCTGAAAGAGTGGAGGAGTGAGAAGCATGAAAAAGAAGGAAAAGTAGCAGTTGTAAAAGTTAAGAAAGGTCAAGGGTGCACTTGTTTGAAAATGTCTGAGTATTAGTAGGGAGTAAGAAATAAATGAATGAAAAAGTTGCGTAAGTACTATTTACTAATAAGCTAAGTGTGCTTAAAGAAATGGGAACAAGAAGAGAAAATTCATGATTGAAAAGAATGAGGGTGAAGTAAGAGAAGAGATGTCCTTAATGAATGTTGGATGTATGAAAAGCGCTTGGGGAAGATAGCCACTATTACTGGCCAGAATAGTACCTACCCGTCCCTTAGCTTATATGACAACCCATTAAGTCCTACGTGATCTTACGTTCATACATCCTTAAATTAGTGGAGTAAAACATTAAGGGCAAGCTTATGGGTCACTACATGATGCATGTGAATTCTTTGTGAGAGCGAGTGTAATTTTTATTCATATACCCATACATGGTGTGATTTGAAAATTCATTAGTTAAAATGGGTAACTCTCTTGTTGTGAGGGCACATGTTTAATGAAGGATAGCATTCATGTTGGATTTCTTGATCAGTTGATTTGTATGAGTTTTCTTAGATTGAGAGTCAATTCTTGAGGTTAGGAAGTCTTAACATAGTTTTACTTAATTTTAAGGAATAAAACTTGCATGCTCTATTTGTAACTTGCTATCTTTCATAGTCGTCGTAGCTTGAATTGTTTTGCTAAATTAGTTGTGTGTGAGTCTTCATTTGCATGAGAGATGTAAGAGTTTGTTCGAGGACGAACAAGGCTTTAGTGTGGGGTTGTGATCTTGGGCATAATTGCATGCCCAAGTGCTACTTTATAACTCAATTTAATCTTGTTTATCTACTTATTTATACATTCTCATGTGATTTTTATGTAAGAAATGTGAATATATACTAACCAACATGATTAGTCCTTGTTTTTGAAGGTTAATAATGCACTTGAGGAACTAATTCATGATTTTGTGAAGTATAGTAATGGAATCAAGAGCAAAACGGGAAAATCAACAAGAAAACATGCAATAATTGGCACCTGGCGTTAGGGGCCGTGGCACGCTACTGTACGGCAACACAAGGCCGAAAAATTGCATGTTTTGGCACATTCCAGTGAGTACGCGTTACCTCCATGTCATGGAGGTCAATTAGAAGCGTTCAGCTCCGTGACACGGAGCTATTTCACCTGAGCCAAATTTTGCATTTTTTCAACATAGTATAAATTGAACCCTTAGCTTCTAAAATCATTGAACATGATTTTCTGGAAAAGCGAAGGGAGGCGCGAAGGATGCTTGGAGAACTCCTCTTGGGTTCATATTTTCTTCATTTCTTTTCATCTATACTTGTAGAAGTAAACTATAAACATGGTTTTGAGTATTTGTACAAACATGGGTGGCTAGAACCCTCCATCTAGGGTTGAGGCTATGTAAGATGATTGTAATTGCATGAATTCGTTTTGGGTTGAGGTTTTAATTGTTGTTTTGTCTGCAATATTCATTATTTTGTTTTTATGTGAATCCTATAGCTCAGTCAGTTACTTTGGTGGCTTGGAAGAGCAATCCTACGCAGAACATAAGAATGTAGGAAGCAAGTTCTTGTCTTTTGATAAGATTTGTGGTTAGGATAGGAATATACCTAATTACCTTGCTTGGTTGATAAAATGGGAAGATAGAAAGACACCAACTTAGAATTGTACTCAACCACTTGTAAGAGTAGTTGTGAAGAGCTAAGTTTGGTTAAATGGTCGAAGGTACAAGAAGTCCCCAATCAGAATAAACCCCATAAACCACATCCACGTAGTGAATTGCCCCACGAACTAGAAATAACATCTCGCACAACGATGTAGTAGTGAGGCTAGTTTGCGGTGTTTAGAGGTTCGAGCCATGAATATGCAATTCCATTATGTGAGACAACAATTGATAATTTCATATTTAACCCATTACAGGGTAGCATGCATGATTATCCGACCTTAACTCTGGTTTTTGTATTTCTTTATATTATTTTTGTGTCACCCGCGGTCTCGGGCAAAAATAGCATGCCGATTACGCTTGATAACTTAAGTTAGTCTTGTTTATCTAAGTTATTTTATACATTTTCAAGTGATTTTATATAAAAGTGAAGATATGTGCTAACCAACATGAATTAGTCCTTGTTTTGTAGGTTTCCATGATTTTGAGAACTAGCTTATACGTTAAATGGTGAAGGAAAGGAATAGGTCGGAAGCTTAACGGGCGAAGAGTCGGCAAAGGTAGGCCCTTAGCAAGGCTGGCCGCGCCAAGCAACGTGCCACGCTGTGTGACGCGCTAGCACCGGCGTCACCGCCCTATGCCGAGCAAGCGCGCGGGACCGCCAGCAGGCAATGAAGCACCAGTAGCTGCGTGCCAAAACTTTCCATCCCCACGACGAGGAGAGTGCCATCGTGCTGCCCAAGCGGCGTGACACGCTGCCAACACGGCTGCGGAAATTGCTGCCGAGGGAGTCATTTTTTGTTGATTCAAAACTTTCGCGTTACACTCCGTGTCACGGAGGCAATGCTCCGCGATACACTACTGTGACACAAACCGTTCCATGACGGGCTACATTAAGCACGTTCTCCGGCCCCACTATAAATAGGTCCCTTAGCTCCTAATTCCATTTTGTCACAATTTTTATTAGGAAAACTACCTAGGAGTGAAGAGAGAACTCATCTAGGGTTTGGAAAATTCCCTTCTCATCTACCAAATTCTTGTAAGTATGTAATTTAGTAGTAGTTTAGTTGTAGTTTGCTCAGACATCAATGGCTAGAATCCTTCCTCTAGGGTTGAATCCATGAATTATGATTGTAATTTTATGAAATTGTTTTGGAGTAAGTTATTGATTGTTTTCGTCTTGCATTCTGGATTGTTGGTTGTTTTTATGATTGATCTGTGAAAACATATATGTTAGCTTTGGGCAATAACTTGAAAAGCATTACCTAGTCGAGGACATGAGAATGTGAGCATGTTTGTATCTCGCGATATAATCTTGTTTCAGGATAGAAATATACTAAACACCTTGGTTGACAAGGGGTTATTAAAGGCCAACTTGAGGATGTCACATCACCACTCGAGAAGTAGTTGTGAGGCTAAGTTGAGTTAAATGGTTAGACGCACGAAAGTTCCTAATTGTTTCCCCGTAAACCACAACATAATTGATTGCCCGCGAACTAGAAATTAGCATCACCAAAGCACAATGATGCGGTGAGGCTAGATTGTCGTGTTTAGAAGCTCGGAGCCATGAACATGCAATTCATTATCTGAAACAACAATTAGATTGTTCCCATGTAACAATTGCAAATCGTAGTATCGCATGATTATCTGGTTTTAACTCTATGTTGCTCTAGAAGAAATTTCAGAATATTTCATTGACCAAAAACTAGACTTAATTATTATCCCTCAGCTTCTACTAACCAACATTTTAGGTATTTAGATCACACTTGTAATGGATAGTTAGAGAATGGGTCAGGCTACAAAGTTCATTATTCCAGTTTTTAAAAAACCACTATATTACTTGCTGACCAGTACACTTGCGGGCCTTCGTGCGACATCAAATTTTGGCCTTGGGTGCCGAGGAGACTTCCGGAGGATTTTGATAATTTATCTATTTTTTGTGTTATTTTAAATTTCCTTAAGTGTTGAAAGCTTGGTCTTAGTTTGACTATTTGCAGGTGACAGGTTGTCCTGCCGGTAGCTAGAAATAGAGCTTGTGGAAGTCGTTGATTGAACCAAAATGTCAAATCCATTTGCGAAGAGAGCTCTAGTGCAAAAGGTTGAGACTTCAAGAAAAGGTACAACAACAACCACCCCGGGGCAAGCACAGTTGTCGTCGGAAGCAATGGCGGCAAGACGGGTTCATGATGGCCATCCCACCAGCGGCAGTGTTGACCTCTAGTATCCGTAATCGAACTGGAGGGAACTTTGGCTTTCAAAAATATGGTGTGTTACATTCTAGTGGTCAGTTCACTGGAACGGCACATGAGGACCATAATAGCACTTAGAGCTTTTAGAGATTAGTGACACGTTTGTCCCCCACCGGCGTGTCCACAGATTATCGCTTAACCCTCTTCCCATTTCCTTTGTTGGGAGGGGCGAAAAAACAGTTTGAAAGTGAGAACCACAGAACTCCATAACTTCATGGAATGACTTATCTAGGAAGTTCTATCAGTTTTCCTTCGGCAAAACTGCAAAGTTGCGAAGTGAGATACTCAGTTTCAAGTAGAAGCCTGATGAGAACTTATATATGGCTTGGGGAAAGATTCAAGTCATTGTTATTGTCCCCATCACCGGCAATCAAATGAAGTCTTGGCCCATACCTTTGTAGAATTTCTAGACCCACACACAAAAATATTACTAGACTCTGCATCAGGTGGGCAGCCTTAGGAAGACATATGATGAGTTGTACACTTTGTTGAACAAGTTGCACAAGGAAATCGAAGTGGCACAACTTGAAGTCATTGAGAGGGGTAGGAAGAAGATCGGGAGTTGATAAAGCGAATGGTTTGAATGCCTTGGCAGCACGGTTAACTTCGTTCTAACTTAAATGATGACTCAGTTCAATAAACTGAGTATGAACCAACACAGGGCCAGGTTAATGCAGTTCAACAAGTTCCTAGTTGGTGTAATCTATCAAATAATGGGCACAATGCAGAATTGTGTGGAGCCAATCCGGAATCGGTCAATTTTGTTGGGAACGTGCGGTGGAACAATCAGAATTTGGGAACAACCTCAACAGAATTGGCAGGGCCACTCAAATTTTTCATGGGGTGGAAACCAAAAGCAAAATTACATGCAACCTCAACAACAACAGTGTCAGCAGAATAGGCAAATTGATGGGCAAGTGAGCAGCCGCATTGAGGAAACCTTTCATGAGAAAAATTATGGAGACTTGAGAATCAGTTAGCGAAAAATCAGCGAGGATGAAACAGACTTAATGAATCGACAAAGTAGCCACCCGCAATCTTGAAAAACAAGTGGGTCAGATAGCAGCTGCTCAAAACATGAGGCCTGGGTGATTACCAAGCGACGCAGTTCCTAACCTGACGGATCAATGCCATCGGAGTCTTAGTGGGAAGCAGTGGCGGTACGGTGCCTAAGAAAGAAAGGAGGTGCAGCTAGAAGTTGGTTAGACCAGGACCATCCACCGACACTGAACAAATCAGAGATGCTGGGCAACAAGATGCACCTTCATTGCAGCCAGCCTGGGAATACCACCACCCTTCCCTGGAAATTCAAAAAGAGCAAGGAGGAGGAATGTTTCAAAAATTTCTTTGAGAGTTTTAAAGAACTTCACATAAATTTGCCTCTTATTGATGTGCTAGGGGAATGCCCAAGTATGCTAAATACTTGAAGGATGGATGGCGAACAAAAGTTAGATTGGTGTACATCCAGACTGTAGCACTGACTGAGGAGTGCGATCCTGAGGGTGATGACAAAATGCCAAAGAAGTTCAAGACACCGGGAGTTTTACCCTCTATACAAATTGGTAAGTTGAGGTGCTACGAGGTTTGTGTGATTTAGGGAGACCGGTTAATCTAATGCCCCTTCCTTATTCAACACCCTGGGGTTGGGAAAACTGAGGCCGACAAGGTTGATGCTGCAGCTGGCTGACAAGTCGCGAGTGATACCTGATGGAATAATAGAGGACCTTCTCATCAAAGTAGGTAAGTTTATTATACCTACTAATTTTATTGTCTTAGATTTTCCGGGTTGATGACCAGGTACACTTAATATTGGGGCGGCCATTCTTGGCCACCGGAGAAACGGTAATCAATTTGAAAGCAGGACCCCTGAAAATGAGGGTCGAGGATGAAGAAGAACTCTTCCGCGTTTGCCAAGAAATGAACCCATCCGCACACTACAAAAACCTTTGTCAAGTTAGTGTATTGGCGAGAGGATAGTATGGGGTGGAGATTCAATTGCACGGCAAGAAGCAATATCAAGTGTTCAACCTGAGTCTGATAAAGAGCTAGAATTGGAAGAAGTTGGAAAAGGAATAGAGTGGAGGTTGTTTCCTCTAAACAGCAAAAGGAGATGGTTCCCGAAAGAGAACCAGGTATGAGGATTTCCTGAAAAGAGCGAGTCCACGTCGTGCCACAACGTAAAATAAGGCGTTGCTTGGGGAGGCAGCAAGCGCACCTCAGGCACAATTTGTTAAGTTTGATTTTGTGTTGATTTTGGTATATTCATTTTTGTTTGTGTTTTGGTGGAAATTTAGGAACAGATGGAGGAATCGAGGAATTGCAGTGGAGGAGGAAGCTAGTGAGCATGGGGAAGAGAAAAAGTGTGGGGTCGACCACCCACTTCAACTAGGTTGAGGAAAAACATGCTTTTAGCTAGGCCTAAAGGCCTCGGGAGTATTTCTCACCCTCTTAAAGTGTTAATTTGATGCTATGAGGATCTAGCATGATTCGAGTGTGGGGTGATGGTAAATTTCAGAAATTTCAAAAAATTTCAAAATTTTTTTGTGTAACAAATCGTTGGTGAATGTAATGCTTGTGTGAAAAATTGGAAAAATTTGAAAATTTTTTGTGAGCCAAGCATGACTTCATCACCCGTTGGTTTTTCTTTGCGGTTCTTTTCCGGCCCGGGGGAAGTCATTGAACCAGAATAAGAATTTTATTTGTCTGTATAGAATATTTTTATTCATAAGATTGGAATATTTTCGGCGATGGATAGATGACGACCGTCTTGAGAAGAGGTAATCGATAGGTGTCGGGTTTGTGAAACCATAGCTAATTGATGCTTGGTGTTTTTGTATGTGTTGTACACATGATTGTAAGATCAAAGTATGTTTAGTATTGAATCATGCAAGTGTGTAACGTTGCGTGAGACACTTAGGCTCTTGAATTTGACTCAATATAGTGAAGCTTAATTCTGAATTCGTGTGATTAGCTGAGTAAGAGTCTGCTGAATGTGTCTTGAAATTGAGCACATGTGCCATGAGTGTAAGGTTTTAGAGTATTACGTGCTATTGTGGATTGTCGGAACTTGCACGGTGTGTTTATAAGCGAAATGAAAGGATGTAGTGTAGGAGATGATTTAGGCATTTCATTGAATGAACCTAATTTTTATCCCCTCATTTTACCTACCTTGAAATAATTTATCCTAGTTAGCCCGTGATCCTTGAGCCTATTCTTTGATAGTTGCAACATAAGCTTAATCGTTTCTTTCATTAGCCTTGATGTTGATCCAAAACTCCTAAGCGCTTAAAGAAGAAAAATCTGAAAGAGTAAGTGAGAAAAATGAAAAGAAGGAAAACTGGAAGTTGTAACAGTTGAGAAAGGACAAAGGTGCACTTATGCGAAAACGGTGGATTATTAGTAAGGAGTAAGAAAACAAATGAAGGAAAAATTATTTATAAAACTCCTTATGAATGAGCTAAAGTGCCTAAAGAAAGGGAAACAAAGGAAAAAAGAAACTACCAAGGATAAAAAGGTGAAGTAAGGGAAGGAAGTTCGCAATGAGGGCGTGATGTATTAAAAGCGCTTAGGAAAGATAGTCACTATTGCGGGCCATAATAATTTACCTACTGTACACAGGTGCATTACAACCTAAAGTCCTACTTGATCTTACATTCATACATCTTTAAAGTAGTGGAGTAAAACACTAGGGGCAACCCATGGGTCATTACATGATGCATGGAATTCTTTGTGAGAGTGAGTGTATTCTATTCATGTACCCATGGCATGTTGTAGACTGAAAATTGTTTTGCGTGTGATTGGGTAACTGTCTTTCCGTGAGGCACATGTTGAATGAAGGATAATTCATGTGGGATTTCTTAATCAGTTGATTGGCATAAGTTTGCTAAGATTGAGAGTCGATTCTTGAGGTTAAGAAGTCTTAACATGATTTGTATTTATTTTCATTGATCAAATCATGCATGCTCTATTTTTATCTTGTTATCTTAAATAATCATTATAGCCGTAGCTTGAATTATCTTGCTAAATTAGTTATGTGTGAGTCTCCATATGTATGATATGTAAAAGGTTGTTCGAGGACGAACAAGGCTTTAAGTGTGGGGTTGTGATCTCGGGCAAAAATAGCATGCCCGGGATACGGCTTGTGCTTAAGTTAGTCTTGTTTATCTAAGTTATTTTATACATTTACATGTGATTTTATATAAATGTGAAGATATGTGCTAACCAACATGATTAGTCCTTGTTTGTAGGTTTCAATGATCTTGAGGAACTAAATCTTAAGTTGGTGAAGGAAAGGAATGGAGTCGGAAGCAACGGGTGAAAGTCGGCAGAGTGAGCCATGGCAAGGCTGGTGGAGTGCCGACGGTGTGCCACACTGTGTAACGTGTGCCGCACCCAGCACCGCGCCACGCCAATGCCAGGCATGCGCAAGGCAGCGAGCAGGCAGAGCAATAGCGCGCTAGCAGCGTGCCATGGCTTGCCATCCCCGCGATGAGAGAGAGTGTCATCGCTGCCCAAGCGGCGTGAAACGCTGTCAGCAGCGGCAAGGTACTTACCGGTGATTTTTGGTATTTCCAGAAACTTTTCGCGTTACCTCCGTGTCACGGAGGCAATGCTCTACGATACACTCTGTGACACGGAAACATTTCCATGACGGGCTACATTAAGCATGTTCTCCATTTACTATAAATAGGTCTCTTAGCTCCTAATTCCATTTGTTTATAGGTACATTAAGGAAAACTACCTACAAAGGAGTGAAGGAGAAGTGGGAAAACTCACCTAGGGTTGTAAATTCCCTTCTCATCTACCAAATTCTTGTAAGTATGTAGTTTAGTAGTAGTTTAGTTGTAGTTTTACGAACAT
The DNA here is from genome assembly GCA_018107945.1 of Datura stramonium. Classification (NCBI taxonomy): domain Eukaryota; kingdom Viridiplantae; phylum Streptophyta; class Magnoliopsida; order Solanales; family Solanaceae; genus Datura; species Datura stramonium. The sequence continues at coordinate 26,151 of JACEIK010011504.1, read as the reverse complement.
GAATGGCTAGAACCCTTCCTCTAGGGTTGAAGCCATGAATTATGATTGTGATTTTTATGAAATTGTTTGGAATTAAGTTATTGATTGTTGTTATCGTCTTGCATTTAATTGTTGGTTGTTTTTATGATTGATCACCATGAAAACATATATGTGCTGGGCAATAGCTTGAGAAAGCATTACCTAAGTCAGGACATGAGGAGCATGTTGTATCTCGCGATATAATCTTGTGTTCAGGATAGAAATATACCTAACACCTTGCTTGGTTGAAAAATAGGGGTTATTAAAGACCAACTTGGGATGTCACATCACCACTCGCAGAAGTAGTTGTGAGGCTAAGTTGAGTTAAATGGTTAGACACAAAAAGCCCCCTGTCGTTTCCCGTAAACCACAACATAATGATTGTCCATGAACTAGAAATTAGCATCCTCGCTCACAATGATGCCAGTGAGGCTAGATTGCCATGTTTAGAGGCTCAAAGACCATGAACATGCAATTCTAATTATGTGAAACAACAATTGATAGTTCCATGGCTTAACCCATTGCAAATCGTAGTATCGCATGATTATACGGTTTAACTCTATGTTGCTCTAAATTTTAGAATATTTCGTTGACCAAAACTAGACTTAATTATTATCCCTCGGAAACTTCTATAACCAACATTTTAGGTATTTAAGATCACACTTGTAATGGATAGTTAGAGGAATAGGTCCCGATCACAATGAGTTCGACATTCCGATTCTTAAGAGCCACTATATTACTTGCACGAGCTATACACTTGCGGACGCGCTCGTGTGGGTGGCGTCAACGGTAAGATTTAGTATAATTTATCGAAAACATCTAAATCGACATCTTAACTAACACTTGAACTTGATAATTTGCTGAACCGGTCCCTTTGGGTTCGATGATCCATAACAAGTCCCGGCTCACTTGACGCCAAAAGCAGCGGCTCCTTCCGCATACCGCAAGCATTACGGGTCGTGCAAGTAATATAGTGGCTCTTTTAGAACGGGAATGTCGAACCCACAGGGACTGGACCCATTCCGCTAACTATCTGATTCGAGTGTGATATTAAATACCGAAACTGTTGATTATAAAATTTTTAGAGGAGGTTTAATTAAGTCTAATTTTGGTCAACGACATATTCATTCACTCTAGGAGCAACATAAGTAAACTTTGAATATTTCCCCAGTTGCAATGAGTGCTTCCCCATCAATTGTCGTCTCACATAGTAGAATTGCATGTTCATGTACTCAAGCCTCTAAAAATGACAAGCTAACCTCGCGCATCGTATGGCGAGGATATGACTAGTTCGTGAGAAATTAATCACGTGGATGTGGTTACGTGGAAATGATGAGACTCTCGTACACCTAATTCATTGCTCAACTTGGGCTACAACTACTGCTGAGTGATGTGATAATTCTAAATCGGTCTCTAAATAATCCGATTTTATAAACCAAGCAAGGAATCAAATATGTCTATCTAACAAGAATATATCGTGGCCATCATGCTCCTTGCATTCTCATGTTCTGACCTAGGTAAATGGCACCGCCAAGCACATGCCCAAGCTAGCGTGTATGTTTTCATGGTGATCAATAAAACGCCAACAATCGAATGCAGACAAACAGCTGTCAATAGCAATTCCACCTTTCATAAAAAGCCTAATCATAAATTCATGGCTTCAGCCTAGAAGAAGGAGTTCTAGCATTCATGTTCATCAACCTGAAACTACAACTAAATTAACATACTTACAAGAATTGACAGATGAAGGAGCTGACAAACTAGATGAGATTCTCCCTCCCCTTCTCTAAGTGTTTCCAGGGCAAATAAACCGACAATTCCCCAGGAGCTGTAAGGACCTGGCCCATAGTAAATGGCGTGCACAATTTAGCCAGACGTGGAATGGCTCCGTGTCTGGGTGTATCATGAGTACCTCAAAGTGACACGGAGGGCTTGAGCTCTGGAGTACCGAAGATACCCATCTGCCGGTGTCACCGCGCTGGTCAGCGTGACACGCTGCTCATACAACACGTTGGCATGCTGTTGGCGCGCAGCGCTGGCCTGGCTTGGCACGGCGCTGGCGCGCTGGAGCTTGCCGCGCCGATACTCTTCTCGTGTGCACGGCATGGGCGTGGCACGGTGCTGGGTGCGGCTGCGCGCGTGGTACGTTACCTGGCACGGCCAGCCTTGCCAAGAGCATGCTCCTTGCCAACTTTTGCCAATTTCTCCGACTCCATTCACTCTACTTCACCAACTTATGATTAGTTCCTCAAATTCATTAAAACCTATAAAACAAGGACTATCATGTTAATGTATATATTCACGACTATCTGCTTCCCTGAAAATATAAAATAGAAACCAACTAAGCAAGACTAGAATAAGGTATAAAAGGAGATTACTCGAGCATGTTATTTTGCCCGAATCATGTTCAGTATTACCGGCTCTTAAGGGCCACTATATTACTTGTACGGCCAGTACACTTAACGAGGCATCACCCATATCACGACTCGTGTGGGGAGGAGACAAGTCGTGGGTCCTAGTCACGTGCAGCAGTCTAAGATGTCCAGAATCAAGGACGGGACACTTGACGAATCATTAGTCTCGTAACAGTGGAGTCACGAGAAGAGTAGATGGGGTAATCAAGGAAAAATGGGAAGTAGGCAGTCTGGAGACAATGGGGAGATCGGGCAGGTTATTCCATCAGCCACGATTTGTCATGCCAGTCGTGGGATGAGATGTCAAGTTTTTTGGATCATTGGTAATGGATGGAGTCACGAGTCGTTGCGTCAGGAATGACTCGTGGATTTAGTCATCTGCAGGCTTTGAAGGACTTTTTGAGAAAACTCCGGTGCACTCCACGGAATTTGACACCACGAGTCGTTGTCCAAGCTCGCGACTCATGAGTGTCCCATGTGGTCTTGCAGTATGATTCTTCCTACGTATTTTCAAGGGCATGTTCGTAAAATCTATGCTCCTAACTCCTAACATATGTTGTTTTGAGTATGGTATGGAACGTTTTTAAGGGTCACTGCTTCAGCTCATTCTACATCAAATAACTCTCCAACCTTTCTTCCTTCTCTCTCTCAAGATTTAAGGATTCTTCAAGGGATTATTCAAAGGCTTCAAGGTCAGAAGTTCAAGTAGGAAATTCCTCGAAAGCGGTATGCGGGTTTTTAATAAGGATATTCTTTCATCCTTGTATCCCAAAATGTTTGCTCAACCCAATTTCAATTATTATAGAAAAGCATGACCAAGGGTTTTGACTGATGGGTGATTTTTTCTATGTTTTCTTGAATGCTAAAGCCCACTAGGATTATGAGTGAGTTGTGATTGTGAAACTACTTGAATATCCTGAATTGTATATTAGATGGTGAAAATGTATGTTTATAGAATATTCTTCATGAGAAGCTTGTTGATGATTGGGGTTTTATTATTGTACACTCAATTGAATTAATGAGTCGTATCCATGTATAAATAAGTGAAGATTGTAGATTTTGTTTAATTTAATATATAAATATAATAAAAAGAAGTCTATATTCCCAATTGATTAGAATATACTATTTTCTAAATATGTTGAGATGAGATTATAGTGTATGGGCTCAATCAATTGAAAGTAAAATATGTATTTCATTATGTTTTCAATGGGCGGTTGGGTATGAGGTAAATCTATGATAATGGCTAGTATTGCATCTTTCTCATGAATTGGAGTGAATTATGAAATGGGTCTTATGAAATGAAAATCTATGCTTCTCCCATGGATTTGTTGTAAATACTAAGTATGAGTTAACTGTATGGAGCTCATTAAATCTAATTATGTGAAAAAATATTATCTATGCTAAAGTATAATTTGGACCTATGGATCATACATGACCCTATATTTTATGTTGAGTACATGAATTCGAACTTGAATGTTGTGGAGTGTAATGCATGATGTGAATCTATAGATGCTCATTAATACTTAACATGTTTGAAGCAATATTGATTTAGCACCATGGAGACATGAATTATGATGATAAAAAGTATGAGAATGATATTTCGAAGATTTGTGGACTTGTTAGTAGAAGAAGTAGCTAATCGCTACAAATGAATGTCGTATGATGAGCCAATAAATGTTCATGTTTCTGATTAGCACAATAGTAGAATAGACCCAGGATGTATAGTATAAAAGTACTCTATGTTCTTGTCAGCTAGGGACTCTCCATAGTCGAGAATGTTTCCCTTGGTCAGCTCGGGACTCTCCACCCAGCAAAGAATGACTCCCTAGCTTAGTCGAGATCCTCCATAGTATAGAATAACTACCTAGTTCAGTCGGAACTCTCCATGAGAATGACTCCCTTAGTTCAATGGAGACTCTCCATAGCGAATAATGACTCCCTTGGTGCAAGTGGACTCTCAAAAGTAGAGAATGACTCCCTTTGTTCGATTGAGACTCTCCATAGTTGAGAATGACATCCTTATTCAAATTATAAACATGATTCAGTTCTGTATGATTCACACTTTAGTTTGTAACGAATATGATATAATGAGCCACATACTCGATTATCGAAGCGATTACCCGATGCAGAGTGTGTGATGCCAGATTTTAAACTTAGAAGCTCTCATAAAATATTCAATAGTTGATCGTTATGCATGAGTTCAATGGTGTTTCAAAATATTAGATCAATAAGTTTCATGTATCTATGTGTATGTTACTCATAAGAGGATTGTTGAATGCTAAATCAGGGTATGTCGATGTACTATTATTTTCTTATCGTATACTTGCATATTTGGTTATTTATATTTTCCCTGCATGCTTTCCAGTACATTTAAGTACTGAACGCACACCTTTTATGTGCTATATCATATCATTATATGGAATTCCAGGTATCCCGGACTTCGGCCGCGGGCAGGCACGCTTGCTCCCTCCATCTCGGTGGATTGTGGTGAGTCATCATCTCTAGAGGATGAGATTTATGCTCTTATTTAGTTGTATTTCAGTTTTCAGACTTTGAGAGTTAGCTGGGGGCTTGTCTCAGCAATTCATCAGTTTAGTAGAGCTTTCACACATGTGTAATCAAATTCAGTCTATGTATTGTGTTTATGTTGGGTATGTCTTTAAATGTTAATCTTGTCTTTAAAAAGTTTGTTTCCACTTAGTTACATTTTGTCATTTTATATCATTAAGTGTTATTCTATGATTATGCCATGGATCGACTTGGAGCCTTTCGGGATTCCTTGTCCCGTGTTACAGCTAGGGGGTAAACTCCCGGGTCGTGACAGACCAATTGACCTGACCCATGTCTTTTAAACTATTCTCCACTTCCCAAAAACTCCCATTTTTCTACACCATTTCCCCATTTTCTTCCTCACAACTACCATTACAACATCCCACATTCTCACATTAACTCCACGTTCAAAACCACTAATCCTTTCACCTTCTCCACTCATATAAAACCCACTATTTTGTCCACCATTTTCCATTATCACCTTCTCCACTCATATAAAACCCACGAGTCTCCCATTGTTCCTCATGATTCCATTTATGCATGTTTATCACTCATGATATATATATATATATGTGTGTGTGTGTGTGTGTGTGTGTGTGTGTGTGTGTGTGTGTGTGTTCTAAGAAAGGTTTGACCCAATGTCTAGTTTACTTTGATTATCATATTTCAGTTTTGGGTCAATCGATTTAGTTATGATGTTACGTTATGATGAATCATGATTTCAGAAAATAGCATGCAAGCTCTATTCTCATATTCTTATTTAATTCATGTTTATATTATGCATGTTTTAATGACATTTCTTATTTAAATTTTACTTACCTTGCATACTCAGTACATTCACGTACTGACTGCATACTCTATGATTATTATAATTACATGATACGGACCCGATCTTTAGACTCATCGATGAAAGTAGCAAGTCTGATGTTAGCATCAAGCTTGCTGGTAAGTCCTCATCTCTCGAGGACCATTTGCTCAATACTATGTTCTTTTATTTTCAGTATTAGAGAGTTTGTTGGGGTCTTGTCCCATCAACTCATCGAACGTAGAGAGCTTTCGGACAACAGAATGTAATCAGCTTTAGATTTGTGTGTATTTCTAATGTTATGTTTATTTTATACTTCCGCTAAGTTTATCATGTTGATCCATCTCTTTTATGATTGAGTTAGATGTTATCTTCATCTCATGTTTGACTTGGAGTCCCTCGGGGTTCCTTGTCCCATGTATCGATCCGGATCTATGTTCGGGTTGTCACAAACTTGGTATCAAAGCCATAGGTTTGAAGTGTCCTAGTGTCTGAGCAAAGTAGAGTCTTTTTCATGGGTTTGAAGCGCGAAACACGCATGAAGAAGAAGCTACGAGTCATTCAGGAAATGTTCCCTTCTTTCACGATCTATGTTGTGCGATGTAAAGTCTCCCTATCCCTTCTAACTTCGTGCTATTCGCATTACCCAGAATCATGGCTCCCCGCAGAGTTAATGGTAGGAGGAATGAATATAAACTGCCATGAGAATGGCAATGGAGATGAGCACCAACAAGCCCTGATGCGGGAGCACCATGCACGGAAGTCGATTGCCCATGCTGAATTTCGGGCAGCCATTCGAGATGTTACTGCGGAGCCTTGGTTTGCTCGGGTCAACTAGAAGGCATTGGCGCATGTCCTATAGAATGGGAATGCGGTGGTTGCCTGCGAAGTCAGGGATTTCTTAAGGATGGACACACTAGAGTTTGTTGTGTTATAGGTGGACGAGGATCCATATGAGTTTATCGAAAAGATTATAAAGATCACTCAGGTCATAGGGGGTTGTAAGGTTGATGTGCAGAGTTGGCCTCATATCATGCGAAGGGAGTCGGACACATATGGTTGGAGCAGTGGAAAGATAGTTGGGTAGCTGGATCTAGCCCTATCAATTGCGAGTTTCACATTGCTTTTCTATATCGGTTATTCCCTGCATTGAAGATGAGGAGTTAGGCAACTGAGTTCATAAATATTAAACAAAGATGACGGTGCGAGGAGTATGCCTTGAGTTTACTCTCCTATCGAAGTATTCCCAGAGTTAGTGGTTGATTAGAGACGCGGTAGTGTTGTTGAGATGGCGGACTATCTAGACAAAGATTATAGGACTGCTATGCTCCAACAGGATATGGATTTCCCTTGAATAATCTTATACACCTAGTAGATGGAGGTGACACATATGAGGAGAGAGAGAGGATAATAGGGCCAGGACTGATAGCTACGAGATTCTCTCAGGCGAAGTCGAGTGGTGGGCACCGGCAGCAGAACTTACCGAGAAGATCTTCAGCCCCAGCATCTTCGGCGTTAGTGTGCCATCCATACCTAGGCACGACCAAGGGCGAGCATTAGACTACATGGGGAAAGTAGTAGAACCATAGATTCCAGTATCTAGTTTGCGGTAGAACCATAGATTCTAGTATCTAGTTTGTGGTAGGGTAATGGTAGGGCACACGGGCTAATGCCCCAGAGAATGCAGTGCTTGCTGGTGTAGGAAGCCGGAAGTATGCTTAGTGATTGTACAGTAGTGAGAAAGGGCCATGATCGGGGTCGAGGCCAAGTTTCTACTTCAGCAGCTCCACCCACTTGCCCAGCACAGCGGGAGACATCTACCAGCACGGTGGCGGTCACGGCAAAATAGATTCTATGCCTTAGCATCCGCCAGGAGTAGGAGGTCTCCCGGATGTAATCACTGGTATGTTGTGAGTTTCCATATTGATTTGCATATACTTTGTTAGATCGAGGGCTATCTTTTCTTTGTGACACCTTATGTGGCGATAGTTTCATAGTCGGTCCCAAAATCTTGTTAAAACCTTCTAGTTTCTTCTCCATTGGGTGATTTAGTTGTAGCTAGACGTGTGTATGAGGATGCCCGGTCTGATCCTTCAGAAAGTCAACTCAGCGATCTTGTAGGGGTCTCCCATGACCGATTTTGATTTTATCCTCGGCATGGATTTGCTATTTGCATGTTATGCCTCGATTAATTGTAGAACCCGGGAAGTAGAATTCAGATTCCCGGGTGAGCTAACTCTAGAATTGGAAGGATAGTTTAGTTGTGCACATCAGGTCATTTCATTTCCTATCTTAAGGCCAGAAATAAGATTTCTAAAGGTTTTTTATTACCATCTAGTTAGGGTTAAGTATGTGGCGTCGAACACCGACTATCAGTCGGTTCAAGTAGTATGAGTATCCTAAGTTTTCAGATGATCTACGGGGAATCCCTCCCAAGCGAGAGAATGATTTTGAGCAGTGACCTTCTTCTCGATACGTAACCTATGTATTACTCCCTTAGAGAATGGCTCCATCCGAGCTCAAAAAAGTTGAAGGATCGGTTGAAGGATCTTTTTGGTAAAGGTTTCGTGAGCCGAGCATGTCCCTATGGGGTGCACTAGTTCTTTTTGTCCAAAAAGAGATGGTTTCTTCGCTTGTGTAGTGATTATCAGCAATTGAACAGGTCACCATCAAGAGCAGGTATCCTCTACCTAGGTTTGATGATTTCTTTGACAGTTTCACGGTGCCAAGTGTTTTCAAGATAGATCTTAGATAGGTAACCATCAACTCGGGGTTAGGGAGAGTGACATTGAAAACAGCTGCTAGAACTCGGTATAGTCATTATTACTTTGTAGTAATGTCTTTTGGACTAATGAATGTCCTGCAGCTTTATGGACTTGAACAGGATGCTCAAGCCATACTTGAATATGTTCGTGATTATCTTTATTGATGACATATTAATATACTCTAGGAGTAAGGAGGAGCATGCCACTTATTTGAGGTGGTGCTATAGACTCTCAAGGATCACCAGCTATATACTAAATTCAAGTGCAAGTTTTTGGTTGAAATTAGTGATATTTTTGGGCCACATGGTATAAGGGTGGGCTCTCAAAAAATAGACGCGGTGAAAATTGGCCTAGACGATGAATCATCAGACATCATGAGTTTCTTAGGCGCTGGCTACTATTGGAAATTTGTTGAGGAGCTTTTCATCTATTGCAGCACCATTAACCAAATTGACCTAAAAAGAAAGTGAAGTTCCAATGAACGGAGGAGGATTGTGAAAATCTTTCGGGAGTTGAAGACTCGACTTATCTCAACACCGGTGTTAACCCTACCAGAAGGTATCGTGGGTTTGTGAATTTTATTGTGATGCTTTGAGAATCGGGCTTGGTTTTGTATTGATGTAGAACAACAAGGTTATAGCATATACTTCCAGACAAGTGAAAGTTCATGAGAAGAATTACACGACCTATGATCTCGAGTGGCGGTGGTGGTATTACTCGCGAAGATATAGAGAAATTATTTGTAAGGAGTTCATGTAGATGTGTTTACAGATCATAGAGCCTTCATTATGTGTTTACCTAGAAGGATCTAAATCTTCATCAAAAGGAGGTGGTTGGAGCTACTCAAGGACTATGATATGAGTGTCCTTTACCGTCTAGGAAAGGCAAATGTAGTAGCAGACACACATAGTAGACTCTTTATGGATAACGTGTCCCATGTGGATGAGGGGAGAAATAAGCTAGTGAAATATGTTCATCAACTTGCAAGGTTGGGAGTACGGTTGGTTGACTCTATCGATAGCAGTGTTATAGTTTAGAAGAGCGGATGGAGAATCATCCCTTAGTGGCCCGATGTGAAAGCTATAAAGAAGGCGAGGATCCCATTTTGGTAAGGTTGAAGGAAATCGTTCAGAATTAGAAGATAGGGTCTCCAAAGGGAGATGGTGTGCTTCGATTGCAGGGTCGCTTAGGTGTTCCTGACGCTGTGAATGATTTGAGAGTCGGATCTTTTGTCTCTATTCTATCCATCCAGGTGCCGCCATGATGTACCGAGAGACTTACGGAAGATATTGGTGGAATGACATAAATATCGCAAAATTTGTGGCTAAGTGTCAAAACTGTCAACAAGTGAATGTCGGCATTTGAGACAGGGAGGTGTGCTTCGAGGATATCGAGTATTCTACTTTAAAGTGGGGAATAAATCAATATGGACTTCATAACAGGTTTGCCTCACACTCGTCGACTATATGACTCTATTTGAGTTGTTAGATAGGTAGACCAAAGCTGCTCATTTTCTATTGATCAAAACCACTACTCCATGGAGGATTATGCCAAAATATACCTTTGGGAGTTGGTTCGGTGCATCGTGCCCTTGTCCATCATATTATATAGAGGTACCCAATTTACCTCTCCGTCCTAGAGGTCGTTTCGAAAGGGACTTGGTACTCAGGTTAAGCTTTGCATAACATTTTACTCAAAAATAGATGGTCAAGTGGAATAGACATTTCAGATCTTGAAGGACATGTTGAGAGCAATATTGATTGAGTTCAGAGGTAATTGGGATGATCATTTGCCTTTTATTGAGTTTCGTACAATAATAACTACCATTCCAGCATTCAGATGCTCCGTTTTAGGCTGTCTATGGGCGGAGATGTAGATCACCTATTGGTTGGTTTTGAGGTAGTGAAGCGATGATAGGGCAAAATTCAGTGCATGAGTCCATGAAGGTTCGCTCATACAGAGACAGGTTGAAGACAACTCAAGTTTCCAAAAGTTCTATGCCAATGTGAAGGACAGAACTTGAGTTTTGAAGTGGATGATTGGGTGTTTCTGAAGGTGTCTCCCATGAAAGGTGATGCGATTTTGAAGGAAAAGGAAAACTCAGCCCTTGTTATGTTGGCCCCTACAGATTGTGAAACGAGGTTGGCAAGGTGGCATATGAAATTGAGTTGCCCTCGAAGTAGCTTTTGTGCATCCTATTTTCCATGTATCGCTCTTAAAGAAGTGTTTGGGTGATCCAACTCTAATTGTCCTGGTGGATAGTGTCGGTGTGAAAGACAGCCTTAGTTATGATGAGGTTCCAGTGGAAATATTGGATCGTCGGGTTCGAAGGCTAGGAACAAGGAAGTAGCTTCATTTAATGTTTTATGGAGGAATCAACATGTTGAGAGGCTCGTGGGAAGTCCAAAGCAGACATGATGGCTAGATATCCACATTTATTCTTTACTGGCTCAGTTCCAGCTTGAGGTATTAATTTTGCCCTAATATTCTATTTAGTTTTCTGTGTTAGGTTCAAGTGCTCAGTTTCTTTCATGTATGGGTGTGTATATGATTCATGAGTTTAGTTCATCCATGTAGTGTGAATCAGAGTTAGTCATTCCGTTAGTTTTCAGATTATATGATCAATATTTGAGTATGATGATTGCATTTCTCTGATTTTCTGTATGATTTTCAACTTACCAGAGGATAAATGTTTCCAATAAGGAGATATTGTTATACCTCGGAAGCCCAAGGTCGAGACACAGGAGTTGAAATGGAGAAAAATGGAAATCGGCACCAGGTCACGGGAACGAGTCATTTTGTGACCCGTGAGGGAAAGACCACGAGTCGTGAAGACTCGTGGTACAGGGATTGAGGCGTGAGCTGAAATTTTTGGGTGTTGAAGTCCTGGACGACCACGAGTGTTGGTCGGGCCACGATTCGTTGAGTCAGTCGTGGGAAAGGGTTAAGAAGTGAAGAAAGCTTGGCAGTATACCCTATGGATGGTCACCACAAGTCGTGGTCAACACCATGATTCATAGGATATGTCGTGGTCAGCCGATTGCATATGATTCAAAATTTGGACGGTGAGGATGACGAGGGGTGACCATGGTCGTGGTCAATAGTAACAACTAGTTGGGTCTCACATGGCGAGCTAGATGAATTATTGGATAGTGCACTCAACGACTAATGCCACAAGTCGTGGTCTTGGGAACGATTCATCCATTTCCTCGTGGGGACTAGCAACAGTTATTTTCTCAATTTAGTAGGGGATTTTCGAAGTGATTCCTATGATCCCAAGGCATAAACTACGTCATTTAAAGCTATGAATGATGAGTTTTAAGAGGGGTAAGTTCCTCGACATTCTCACTCATGCATGCAAAAGTTAGAGGTTAGAGAGGTGATCAAGTTCTTTTTCCTTCAAGTTCTTTTCAATTCATCATTAGAAATCAGGAGTGGTAAAATCGGTCCTTTCGGTATGTAGGGTTATGAATGGGTGAATCCCATTCCACACCCCATGCTCAATCTCCCCTTAAATTATGAAAGTTCTATGTTGATTCTATGGGGTTTTAACCCAATGCCATTAAATTTGTAGTCTCTACATGGGTATGATTTAAATATGTTTTTACTATTGAATTGTATTCATTGTCCGCGACACAAACATGCACCGGGATTGTAGACACGGGATAAAGAACCGGAGAGACCCCATGTCGACCAATGGAATGAGCATACATCTATCCAATCACATGCACAAAAGACTTAACATATAAGAACGTAGTCATAACATAGCCAAAGGGAAAATCAATACAAGACTTATACAATACGGATGAATACAACTTGCCAGTCCCAATAAGCCTCAGCATTAAGGATGGATTGATGGGACATCCCCAACTAATCCAATATTCCGAGAAAGTGAAAGAACAACATAAAGTATGAACATGCAACCCTTGAAACATGAGTACTCACCAAGAGCGCTGAGAGCAAATTTGAAACTATCTACAGCGTGAGGATTAGCCTTAGAACTAGGAACTCTATAATGAAAACGATATAGCATAGAAAGGTGATCTTGGGCGGATTTATATGCCCAAATGATACTCAATCGTCATTTAGTCTTGTTTATCCATGATGTTTGTACATTCTCATATGAGAATTGTAGTTAAAATGTCAATTTATACTAACCAACATAGTTATGATTGCTTTTCAGGAAAAATATAATTTTATGAAGCTAAGATGCATGTTGGGAGAAATCGGGAATGGACTCGGAAGCGAGCAGAGAAAAGGCCAAGGAAAGCATGAATTAAAGGGGCTCCGCGATGGAGCCGTGTCACGCTACCATCGCGGATGCATTCTGCCCGGATGCTGAAAATGAGCCAAATTCAGTGAAGGTCCGTGTTGCCTCCGTGGCATGTTGGACACTATCTGGCGAGCATGGCATTCCGGTGAAGGTGCGGCGTTGGGCATTGGCACTTGTCCAAGCCCCGCGTTGCACGTCCTGGCACGTTGGGCTTAAATACCTGGACGACAGGATTCCGTAAGGGTCCACGTTTGTGGCATGTCACGGAGGTAGTGCTCCGCGATGCACTCCGTGACACGTTCCTTGTTATTAGAATATTCCACTAGTATAAATAGAACACTTAGGTTTATTTTTAATTATTCGACTAAGGTGGAGCAAACGTGGGTTACAGGCAGTTGAGGGGACGAAAAAAACCTAGGATTTTTCTCTATCTCTTTCTCCTTTATCAATTGTTTGTAGATTTACACTCATTGGATGATGTTCAATCCACAAATGAGTGGCTAAATTCACTTCTTGTTGAGGTTAAGAACATTTGTAGTGAAATGTAATTATTGATCATTTGGTTTTCCATCTTTTCTTCATGGTTGTTCTATTAATTCTTGTTCTTACTACATTAATGTGTGGCCCAATGTTAATGTATATCTAAAAGTCGGTTTCATCTCGAAAGAAAAGGAATTGGAAAGTTGTAATTAGTAGGATATGATCTTTACTTAGTTTGGGAAAATTGAGAATTTATTTACCTTGAGAATAAGAAATATATCTGAAAGTCGTATTAGTCAATTACGGCATCGGTTTTGTATGGCTAGAACTTGAATTTCTTTTAATCACAGAAATGTAGGTTGAAGGTTCATGATTCTTAAGTTGGCAGATAATAAAGTTTTAAGCCATGAAACGTAATTCTTGACCTTTAACCGAAGGAAAGATTAACGGAATTGTATCGATAAATTACTTCCCTGCATGTTCGTTTTAGCCTCCCAGCATCTCATTACTATAGTTCAGACTCAATTTGTAATTTTGTTTTAGATTAGTATAAATTAGGAAACACACTCTCAAAAATCTTCTTTAAACTGTTGTCTGCATTTTTAGAGTTAAGTTTATTGACATGATTGGAGTGATACCTCAGTCCAATCCTTGTGGGATCGATACTTGGCTTACTTGAGCTGTTTTACTACTTGTTCGACTACGTGCACTTGCGTGTAGTCATCAAAAGACACGAGCGAGAAGGTATGCGGTCAGTACGTGGAATGCTAATGTAATACCCCAGAAGTTCTTAGGGAGTAGACTTAGGAAGCAAAAATGAGAAACTGCTGAATGTTAGGAAGCGTTGCGAAGAATGACAGGTTACGACCCGTGGTAGGTAACCCGCGGTACCGTTTGTGGTCGTGGTAAGAGAGTCCCAGTCAGCAAATTATTGTACGGGTATTACAACGGCCTGTTGTGAGGAACAACGGTCTGTTGTTAGGAGACGTGGTAGGGTTTTTACTTTCTGATGGAGGCGATGAGTGGAAACCACATCCCATTGTACCTTACAATGAGTCATAGTAAGGATCGTGGAATAGGTGACCGAGTTTCAGAAAGAGAAACAATGACCTAAGGGATGACCAGTTGAATCCTAGCACAAACCATCTTGTGTGTCCGTGGTACGATTCGGAGAATGGGTCTTCAACAGTCATTTCAATGAAGCGAGGCGTCCATTGGTGGTTTCTACAACCGGTGGTGCCACCCGTGGTTCCATCCGACCAATTTTCAGGAAAAGGTTCGTGGGGTATTTTCAAGTTTTCCATGCTTTTAGACCTAAACTACATGGTTTGTATATTTTCATGAGTGTGTTAAGATGGGTTAGGTCCCTAATGTATACCCATTCCTCATGCAAAATCTTAAAGATTTTAAGGACAATGGTCTTGTTACCCAAGTTTCCATCAATTTCTTGTGGGTATTCAAGGAACTTTGAGGTCGATCCATTTTCTAGGTATGCAGAATTTTAGAATGGGTTAAATTCTTCCCCACCCATGCCCAAATCTTATTTAAATCATGAATCCTCCTATTCGGTCTATGAGGTTTTACTCAAATGCCATGAAATCATGTGATTTACTCTTTATGGGTATGATTTAGTTGAGTTTTAATTATTGAATTATGAATGATGGGCAGGTTTTATTATTATTTTCTTTAAATCATGTTTCAATCTTTTATAATATAAAATTCCCATTTGATGCAGGTTCATGGAATTTATGATTTACGATGAATATGCACTATTTTGAATTAATTGATGACGGAAAAGCATGAATTCTAGTTACCATATTTATGAGCATATGTTGAAAGAAATCAATATGATGAAGTATTGAGCAATGCCCACATGTTGAAGAATGATTTATGATTTATGAAGCAGGTACATGATTTATCGATTTATGATATGGGCGATGAAAAGGGCCTTTGATTCTGCTTAAGAGTCTTTAAAGGGGATCAATGATGCTAAATGTTATATTTTAGTCAATGAATCCTAATGCATGATGTTATTGATTTATGTATGTGCCTATATGCATTTTTGGGAGCCGTGTCTAGAACCAAGCAGCCCAGCGTTCAAAGGACTACGCCGGTGTCTCATATCCACGTGCCACCGTGGGTTTCTAAATATTATGTGTCGCGCCCCATTTTTTCCTCGCTGAAAGCGGGACCCAACATGTGACGTCTCTTAAGGGTTTAAAAGAGAGTCGCCACCCTAGCAATTTAGGTGCGTTAGGGCACCATTCTAACAAAGTTTGGTTATTTAAGTCACCGAGTCGGGCAAGGGCTTTAATTACCTCGAAAGGAAGGTGTTAGTCACCTTTCGAGGTCTAAATGTAGTTCCCGGCGGATTCATTAATGGGGATTAATTAGCGAAAATAAAAACTCAATTACTTTCTAATGTATCTATGTAATAAAGCAACAAAACTTTATATATAAAAAAGATAAATCATTTTCTATATAATGCAAATTGATGTTATGAAATGATAATTAAACTATTGCTAATTAAGTATAAGTTGTTTTAAACAAATAGACATCCGATCAGATTAAATTATTACACTAAAGATATGAAACTTAAGTGACAAAAGTAAATAGGTCGCAAACTTATTTAAATACTTTACTAATTATTAGGCTAGATTTTTAGACTAGCGAGAAGAAAGATTAAACCCAGTATTAAAAATAATAATAACAAACTTGAACTCATGATAGCTAAAATTACATAAATAAAGTTTAAACTAAAATTTTTTTAATAATATAATTAAATAATTCTAAGCTTGATCTTCCATAGAAAACCTCTAAACTTGAATTTTTTTTAAAGATTAAAAATATTTTTAATTTTTTTAAATATACAATTTGAAGTTTTTAAGTTTTTAATTTTTGAATTAACGTGTAATTTTATGATTTTAAGTTAAAAAATAATGATAATAATAATAAAATAAGGTACAAAATTTAATATTATACACTTAAATAACGACTTGAATTTTAGATAGAAACACATAATAATATTTATATAAATACACATATTACCTTTTAAAAAAAAACCTTTGGGTTTGATATGGTTTTTCGAAAAAAGGGTTCATCTTTGTTTTTTAAATGTTAGGAATTAGACCTCATAATCCTTTGCTCCCATTAACTATAGGTTAGGGATAACATTTATATATATATATATAAAGATTGCATATTTTTATAAAAGGTAATAAGCAATAATTTGAATCAAAGTATAAAAAATATTTTTTGTGAAAAGACAATTTAAACAAAAGATTAAAAAGAAGGAAAGATCTAAGTAAGCAACAAAAAGCCCCCGCCCCCTTTAAAATGTCCCTTTTTCACTATATAAGCATTTATTATATTATTACAACATAATTAAATAAATAAGAATAAAAATGAAGAATAATATCAGATTTGACTGTTTCAAATAAACAGTCTTTTCGGTCTTCTTCAAACCCGATCAACCCTTCTGAATATTCGAATATAGTAGAGAGAGTACCTGCTTTAAACATTGACAGTTAAGAAATATATATTTGATACCAGAGATTGATTTTGCAAAGCAAGAAGGACCTTGAGTTTTTTAGCGATTCTCAGACAAGAAGAAGAAGATATTTTATTTTTATTATTATTCTTTACTATAGAGAATAAGCAAGGTTTAGGTGTAAGGAAAAGCACTATTGTGTTTTTGTTTTTTTTTTCTTTTCCTCCTTCCCATGCCCCCACAAGAAAAAGAGGGGCTTGACCTTATATAGTAGAAGGCAAACAATCAATCAGAAAGTAAAGGAAGTAATAATTAACAGAATCAATCATGCCATTAGTTCCTTAACTCCATAATCAAAAATCAATATTTTTAACATTTATTTATTTATTATTATTATTATCTCTTACCATAATTAGCAATAAATAAATTATATGAGAGGAAGATCCTTACCAAAAACTATTTCAAACAAGCTGTCAGTAACTATATCCGAAAATAAATACTAAATTACCATATTCTTTTAGGAGTGTGAATTCAACCCATTAAGTGGAAGTAGTATGAAATCTACCAAAAGCAACACGATTCAAAGTTTGTCCTGAGAAGGGCTGGTGTCTTATAGAGTCAAGAATAGGTAGACTATCATACGAGATTATTGAATTACAACCAAGCTTGTGTCTAAATGAAAGCTACACTTTCATTCTAGATTATCATCTTGAATTAAAAAGGTTCAAATGTAATAAGCTTCTATGAATCGGTCTTGGACAAAAAGCAGAAATAAAGATTATCTAATTCTAGTTTAAGAAAAGAATATGACATTGAAATTCAAGGCGCATACATATACATTAAGAAATCTGCACAAATATGAAAGATATATCTGGGTAGAATAGAATAATAAGTTTAAAGCTGGACAAATTTAAAGTATGCAAATTTGAGTTAGCTAGGCAGAACATTGATGCAGGAGAAAAATAAATTTAAGAATTTATGGTACATGTGTATTATTCTCTCATAGCAAAAGTTTGTGGATTTATAACGGGAGTTATAATACTTCCTTCAAAGACTATGCTTCTTGTTCCTTCTAACATCCATCACATGCTCCAAAAAATAAATAGATAATATTCATATACCACAGGAGACACATTTATGTCAGCAAGAACTAAACTCAAGAATTAAACTTGAGCCAAAATCCAAGGATGGAAAACTTTGCAATATAATAACTTAACTCATGTTTTTCTTATCAAGAACGAACCAAGAGGTGAGGTAGACGGTGGATATGGGTGCGTTTCCGGCGGACTGCAAGAGGAGAAGGGCGACAGAAAGCTGGTTTCACCGTTCGATAGTGGTTTTGGTAGAAGAATGATAGGGAGAGGGTGGAGCCGCTGCCGGAGCAGTGGTGGTGGTGGCGCGAGAGATGAAGAAGAAAGAGGGAAGAAGGGAGTGGCTTGGCTGCCGACGTGATTTGTCACCGGAAAATATGGGGAGAAGAGGGAGTCGGCGGCTGCATGTTCACTCGGCGTTGGCGACGTAGGGAGAAGAGGTAGAGAGAGGTGACCGGTTGGGTTTGTTGTAAAATTATGGAGGTATGGTTGTGGGTTACTTTATGGTGGTGGCCGGAGGACTTGTCGGCATGGTGGTTTTGCCAAGAGATTATGAAAGGGTATAGTGTTCTCGGCTAGGGGTAGTGGTGTCTTGCCCGGCGAGGGCACATTGGTCCGCAAGGGAAAAGGTTTTCCGGCCAAGCGTGGCCGAGATCAGTGGTGTCGGCGAAGAGAGGAGAGGAGCGGGGAAGGAGGGCTGCGACAGCTGAGATGAGTTTGAGAGGAAAAGAAATGAAAGTGATTTTAGGGTTTGGGGGAGGTAATGTAATTAAATATAGAAATCGGGTAGAAATTAATCTTGACGATTAGACTAGATTAGATAAACGACTAGAGATTAAATCTTATATTTTAAATCGGATCATGGGTCAAAAGCTTGGTCACCCGGATTTAGTATGGGTTGGGTAAATGGGTAAATTAGGTGAGAAATTGAATTGGCTAGGAGTGAATTTAAATAGCCAAAATTGATCAACAATGGCTAAAATTGTCCTTAAATTAAATAGAAAGTGACAAGAATTGGAATAAATTTAAATGAATTAGAATAGAAAGTGGCTAAGATTTAAATAAATTTGAGGAAAGTGAATTTTAGCTGCTATTAAATTAATAAATATACTACACTTTAGATAATTTGATAAATGAATAATAAATGGTTTAAATTATAGAAAAATCATACATAAATATTACATTATTAATAAATAAATTCTAAATTTAAGTATACTTATGTAAATATCTTATAATTAAGTATTATGTTTTATAAATAATTTAATGAACTAGAAGAAAATAAAATTAAGTTATCAAATATTATAAAAATCATATTATTAACATAAATAATTTATAAATTCGAGTAATAATATTAGTCAAATAAATTTGTAAAATTTAGTAAAATTAGATAAATAGTTTATTAAGTAAAGAATATATTTCAAAATAAGGGCACAATGCAAATATATTATACGATATAATTATTTAATATCAAAAATTAAAGTAATATGAACATATATATGTAACTTGAAATAATTTTCTAATATTATTATAATAAATTAGTTTATAAATATAAAAGTAAGTCGAATATTTGTGTAAAATAAGTAAATAAATATATACATATATAAGCAGCATATTAAGGCGTAGGTAGGTCAAGATTGGGTGTCAACAGCTGCCCCTTCTTTGCTCGGGAATGAAGGATGAATTGTCAAGCAAAGAACGTTGACTGAAAAGTAGCCAATTTTGTCCGACCCGAAAAAAAAATTCGGTGGGGCCGGATGAAAGAAGATGGGGTTGTGAAGATTTTGTGACCGAGACTTTGGTATCAAGTCGCCTACATATCTCGGGTCTCGCGAGAATCAGGTCGCATGTATTCTGCATTTGGGACAGGCAGAGATCCCTAAAGTTGACAACACGAGGCTTGGATAAGGATGGGGAACACGAATCGTCATGATTTCAAGTTCATTACAAAAAAGCGGGTGGGAATACGGTTAAAAAGAAGAAAGTAGGAAGCGTTATCATTCGTAACTTGATATTTCTTCTATGCTTGCATAAATAACTAAAGCATGTGCATCAAATACTTCGTAAAATAAACAGATGCCGAAAATTTAAACATGATGCAAGTTCTCTTTAGACAATAAAAGTTTGTTTAGAGATAACGGATGATGTCTCTAAACCATGATGTCTTGGGCTATGATACGCAAAATAAATTCCTTAGGCCATGAAATGATGTCTGCATGCCATAAAAATGACGCCTTTAGACTATGACGCCTTAGGAGCATGGTAGCGAAAATAAATTTCCTGGGCCATGAATGTGTCACGAAGGCCATGAAGATGACGCCTTTAGACTATGACGCCTTAAGACATGATAGGCAGAAAATAAATTCCCTAGGCCATGAAATATTGTCTGCGAGGCCATGAAGATGACGCCTTTAGACTATGGCCTCCTTAGGAGCTGATAAGTAGAAAATAAATTCCCTAGGCCATGAAATAGGATGTCTGCGGAGCCATGAAGAATGATACCTTAGGAGCATGATAAGTTTGTAAAGTAATCCTCGAGCTATGATATAGTGTCCCACAGACCATGAAACGATGCCTTTAGACTATGATGCCTTCGGATGAGGAAAATGCTAATTCAAAAGAAAGTAAATTGCTCGAGCCTCAATAATTCAATCGAGAGCTCTACTTTATTCGGGGATCAAATGCATATATGAATGTATATCAAGGGCTCAAATGCATATGAAAAAAACGTATATCCCAGGCTCAAAATAACATATTAGGGCTCAAATGCATATGTGAAATGTATATTCGGACTCAAATGCATACGTAAAAGTAAATTAGGGCTCCATCCACATATCAAGGCTCAAATGCATACGTAAAAGTAAGTTCGGGCTCAAATGCATACATAAAAATAAATTCGGGCTTAAATGCATACATAAAAAATGTAAATCTGGGCTCAAATGCATGTAAAAGTAAATTTGGACTCAAATGCATATATGAATGTATAATCGGGGCTCAAATGCATACGTAAAAATTTAAATTCGGGCTCAAATGCATACGTAAAAATTTAAATTCGGGCTCAAATGCATACGTAAAGTAAATTTGAAGCTCAAGGTATCGTAAAAAGTAGAGGCCCAGATAAATGCATACGTAAAAAGTAAAAATCGGGCTCAAAATGCATATATGAATGTATATCGGGCTCAAATGCAAATATAAAATGTATATCAAGGCTCATATGCATATTAGGGCTTAAATGCAAATAGGGGTAAACTCTAAATAAATAAATAGTGATGGGCGAGGTAACTAACATAACGTATAAATTTGAGAACAAATCGTAGCTCGGATAATTTTGGTAGGAGTAGTGTTTTAACGACAGAAAACGATAGGGCCATGCTTAGCCCTTAAAAGCTTGGAGGAGTAAGCTTGACTCATCCAAAATCACAAGAATGAGATTAGCATGATGATAAAAGGTTAAAAGTAGCGGTAACATAAGAATAACAAAGAGCGTGGGAGCTTGAAAGTGGCATGATAGTAGCTCGATTCAATATAGTGCGAATAACGCAATATTGCTTTGCAAACTTTTAAAAATCTTGATCAAATGGTTAGTCAATAAGCATGAAGTAACTAATGATTAGCTCAAATAAAGTTGAATCGAAAAGCACTAATCAAATCAACATTTAGAAGGCAATGCTTAGCCTTTAAAAATCGGGAGGGTAGTGCTTAACCTGGAGGACAGAGATTAGTCAGCAAATAAATATTTAGGTAGTGCTTAACCCTAGTACAATGCCCAGCCCTTGAAAATAAATTTAGGGTAGTGCTTAACCCTAGGACAACGCTTAGCCTTGAAAAATAAAATTTAGGATGTTTAACCCTAGGACAACGCTAGCCTTGAAAAATAAAATTTAGGATAGTGCTTAACTCATAGGACAACGCTTAGCCACTTGAAAGGGTAGAGGTTAACGCTTAACCTAGGACAACGCTTAGCCTTGAAAATAAAATTTGAGGTAACGCTTAACCTAGGACAACGCTTAGCACTTGGAAATAAAATTTAGGGTACTGCTTAACTCATAGGACAACGCTTAGCCACGAAGAAAATTAGGGTAACGCTTAACCTAGGACAACGCCAGCCACTGTAAAACAAAATCTGGGTATCTTTTAACCTAAGACAATGCTTACCCTTGAAGAAAATTTAGGGTATGCTTAACCCTAGGACAACGCTTAGCCCTTGAAAATAAATTTTAAGTGCTTAAACCTAGGACAACGCTTAGCCCTTGAAGAAAATTTAGGGTAATCTTAACCCTAGGACAAAAAGCAAAGTAATTTAGCTTTACAGTTGAAAATGACTACCTTTGTGAATCCAAATGATGTGTTGCATGATTGAAAATTTGGTACCTGTTGCATCCTGTGCTCAAAAGAAAAATAATAAGATAAATAGGGAAGGCTGATTTGTGCCTTTATTAATCCCTTGCTATCCCGATCTCATAGGCTTGATGATCGAGCTAAGGTAATGTCCTTTTGGGAATTAGCTCCTTGGCAACTGATCATGATGAAATTTTTGAGAGATTCTTCTCAAGAATTTCTGCCCCAATTACGTAGAAACGCTTGATCTATTAATTTTTGAGGTCCTTTCAAAAATTCTGCCCCAATTTCGATTTTCAAAGTGAATACCTGCAAAACTCGGATGAGTTTATTAGTACTTGAATACACATATAAAACTATTTAGCATTGATGTATCCCATTTTAAAGGTGGATAAACCCGATCATCTCATTTAGAGCCGACAGGCTCAAATACAAGTAACAGGCTCGAAACGTAAATCAAAGGGCTCAAAAAATATTAAATGTAGGGATCAATGTAATTACAAGACTCAGAAATACAATTTTGAGCGATTCGTTTGTAGGGAGGGGCGGGCAAAAAATGTCCATTTGGCCAGGGTGGACCAACCCAATTGTCCTATTATAGGGTGGACTAACCCATAGTGTCCATTTGTAGGGCGGACGAACCCAGGTGTCCTATTATAGGGTGGACTAACCCAGTGTCCATTTGTAGGGCGGACGGACCCAAGTGTCCTATTATAGGGTGGACTATCCCAAGATATCCTATTTTAGGTTGGAATAACTTAATTGTCCTATTATAGGGTGGACAAGCCCAATTGTCCTATTTTAGGGCGGGCGAACCCAGATATCCTATTTTAGGGTGGAATAACCCAATTGTCCTATTATAGGGTGGACTAACTTAATTTGTCCATTTTTAGGGCGGACGACCCAAGAAATATCCTATTTTAGGTGGAATAACCCAATTGTCTATTATAGGGTGGACTAACCAATTGTCTATTAGGGGTGAACTATCCCAAGATATATTCTATTTTTAGGGTGGAATAACCCAGTGTCCTATTATAGGATGGACTAACTAATTGTCCATTTTGGGGCGGACGAACCCAAGATATCTATTTTAGGGTGGAATAACCCAATTGTCCTATTATAGGGTGGACTAACCCAATTGTCCATTTTTAAGGTGGACGAACCCAAGATATCCTATTTTGGGGAATAACTTAATTGTCTATTATAGGGTGGACTAACTCAATTGTCCATTTTAGGGCGGACTGACCCAAAGATATCTCACAGGGTGGAATAACTAATTGTCCTATTATAGGGTGGACTAACCAATTGTCTTATTAGGGGTGGACTAACCCAATTTGTCCATTTTTAGGGCGGCCGAACCCAAGATATCTATTTTGGGTGGAGACTCTTAATTGTCCTATTATAGGGTGGACTAACCCAATTGTCCAGTAACACCTCAGTACAGTGGCTCAGATCATAGTAGCTCAATTACAGTAGCATAATAGGTAGCAAGAATAATGTCTTGATAATAAAATAGTGGCCTTGGAGTAGCATAGTAATATTTCAAAAGTAGCATAACAACAGTAGCACAACCGCTTGATTTGAAGCAGCATAATAACTGTCGTAGCTTGCGTGACAAGACAGTAGCTTAGCAGTAGCGATAATAATAGTATAATAGTGTCTCCAGTAGCATAGTGGTAGCTTGAGTAATACAATAATAACAGCGTAGTAGCCTCGGAAATAACACAATGATAGCTTGAGAAGTAGCACGTGGCACCAGTATAATTGTAGTTTGATAGGAGCAAATATATAGCCTGGAGGTTGTGAAATGGTGGCTCGAGAGTAGCATATTAGTAGCGCCAATAATAGCGAATAGTATGGTAAGGGCCTTTGGCGCATTATTTTGATCTAAAAAGCACAGTAATATCTTGATAATAGTGATATTGGGGTCAGAATAAAGTTTGAGTCTAGAGGCGTGATGATGATAACTTGAGAATAGCACAACAAGATGCCAAGTAACAAGATAGTCCAGCCTTTGTCGAGAAGAATAAGGGTTTCTTTCGACCACGAGAATATTTCTTGATCGTGTGTGCCTATACTCGAAAATTGTGAGTTTTAAAGGCAAGGTGAATGCGTACCTTTGTATGTCCTTTGTTCCTTGTCATTGTTTTGATTCTTTAGACTTTTTGCATTTTGGTGAAATTTTGAGGAATTCTCAAAAATTTCTGCCTAACTTAGGAAATACAAAGTGCTTTCATGAACTCCTTGCCTGCTTGTGGGATTTTTGGGGTTCCTAAAAAATTCTGCCCTCGGACTGACTTAAGGGCTTTGTATTTCCTGCTTCCTCAACAAAATTGTCAGTTCAAAAGAATGGCTGTCATATATTTGAACATCAAAATTCAGTTTTTGAATCAAAGTTTGCCATCGAATAGAAATTGTCAAAAGATTTCATGTATTTGAATGTGAGGAGGATATTTGATTGGGATATGAAGAAAAATTGTTGATTGAGACCAGGCAAAAATGGGCTGCCTACGTATCCAAAAGGAATCAGGTCCAGACGTAGTTTAGATTCTCTAAGTGATGGGTGGCTGAGTAGTCTCGATATAAAAGGGGTTTAGGGTATGATCTCTTAAGCGTAAGACATGTTGGATGTAACTGTAGGAGGTAAATAATGAAATATGGCGGGCGATCTTTGTGGTATGGCTTAATTTGAAGAGGTTGCATAGGCATTATGCGAATGTTGTATATGATTTTGAGAAAACGAATAGGATTGACTAAAATTGTTTTGAGATGAAACGATAAAATGTTTGGAAGATATATGAAAGTGATGTTGAGGATGGGTAGAAGTAATTCTCAGCGGCTGTTCCTAACGAAGTTATAGGGGTACTGACAGATTGACTGTATTACGAGCTCGAAGATAATTCGCCTTGGAGACTTTGATGAATCGACAGCGAGAAAAGGTATGGCGGACGGTTATGCACAAATCAAGCGCTTAGGAAAGTTAATCAAGATAAACAATAAACAACAACAAAAAAATAATAATAATAAAATTCGTAAGAAAATTCAAGCATGACATGTTGTAGATGTAAGAAACATATTAATACGCTTCACATTGTAAATAAAAGATTAAACACATTAATACGTTGTCCTAATTTGGGGGCCTCTTTTGTGCCAGAGGTAGGCTTAGCGCATTTTGAAAATCAAATATGTCATAATGTGTCATTCCAATGTGTCATTCCATTTGCTCCATTAATATCCCATAAAATAAATAAATTTCTTCATTTACATAATAAGATATTATGAGAAAAATGAAGATTACAAAAAAATAAAAAATAAATAAATCTATAATCTAAATGGAAATGCTCTTCCATTTTCGGTCACTTCTTTGCTTATGCCGCGGATCGTATTTATCAACCTGCATAATAAAAAGTTAGTTTACCCTTCCCACCTAAGGAGAAAATAGTCAACATTTTAGACATATTGATTTTCCAAATAAAAATACAAATAAATATGGTAATGTCCTTTTCGAGATTGTAAATCTCTTTAGACTTTGGGCAAGTTTTCTATTTAATCTTGACGTACCATGGACGTCGCGATTTTTCTAAGTTTGAAAATATACGCATGCCTTACTAAAAGCGTACATGGTCAAGTTATAGGAGTAAGAGTGGGTATGACACGGTTCCCTCAAGAGGACAACTCGAGAGTGAGGAAGCTTATGACCGTCGACGCACCGCTGATTGACCAAATCATAAGACAATCCCCGGGGTGTTTTAAAATGGTGAACGGTCGTGAAACCATGCAACCGTTATTGTGTGTGATAGTGTGAAATTCCCAAGTGGGGAAATATGAACGATATGCCAGTTAATAAAAAATTACAACATTTTATGAATTAATTATTACATATGAAAAAATAAATAATAACAAAAACAAAGAAAGAAAACGGTTAGTAAC
>JACEIK010011503.1:17526-36325 GCA_018107945.1 Datura stramonium | reverse complement strand
TGTGACATCCCAAGTTGGTCTTTCATAACCTCCGTGTGTCAACCAAGCACGGTGTTAGGTATATTTCTATCCAAACACAGAATCTCTCCCGAGATTACAATCATGCTCCTCACATTCTCATGTCATGACCTTGGTAATGCCTTCTCAAGATATTACCCAAGCTAAAAAATATGCTTTCATGGTGATCAATCATAAAAACAACCAACAAATCAGAATGTAAGACGAAACAACAATCAATAACTTAATTCTAAAACAATATCATAAAATCACAATCATAATCCATGGCTTCAACCCTAGAGGAAGGGTTCTAGCCATTCATGTTCGTAAAGCTACTCTACACTACTATTAATCTACTCCTAAACTACATGCTTACGAGATTGGTAGATGTGAAGGGAATTTGACAAACGCTAGCTGAGTTCTCCCACTTCTCCCTTCACTCCTAGGTAGTTTTCGAGAATAAAATCATGACCAAATGGAATTAGGAGCTGGGTCCTATTTATAGTAAATGGAGAATGTGCTTAATTTGGCTGTCGTGGAACGGCTCCGTGTCACGGAGTGTATCGCGAACCTTTGCCTCCGTGACACGGAGGCATCGCGAACTCAACGGAACAACACCCGAAATCAGCCTCGGCAGCACCACTGCGCGTTGGCAGCGTGACACTGGCTCTTGGGCACGCGTTGGCTCCCTCCCCTTGTCCACCGACCGGCGTGTCGTGGCATGTTGCCAACTCGCGGGTGAAATTTGTTGTGGGCGGCTTTGCCTGCCGTGGCACGTGCCGGCAGCGCAGGTGGGCTGTTTTGTGCCTCCTCTTTGCCGGCACGTTCGACGTGTTGATTCCTTTTCAAGCCTCTACTTCACCAACTCATGGATTAGTTCCTCAAAGTCATCAAAACCTACAAAACAAAGGCTAATCATGTTGGTTATCACATGTCTTCACATTTATATAGAATCATGAAAATGTATAAATAACTTAGATAAACAAGACTAATTTAGGTTATCAAGCGTCATTCGGGCATGCTATTTTTGCCCGTGATCATATCATAGGCCGAATAGTTGTATGCGAGTTGTGGGAAGAAAGGATGAGTCATAGGAGGAGTTGTTAGAAGACACGGAGTCTAGGGTCAAGACCACGAGCCACACCACGAGTCGTGGTTTATGGGTACAACTTCGTTGTTAGGGTCGTGGGGAGGATATGGTGATGAATTTGACTTAGGAAGACATGAGTCATGGTATAACTCGTTGTGAGAACTAATGAGTCATGAGAAGAGGTATTAAGTTGGGGAAAATTCTATGCAAGGAGGAGAAGTCACGAAGTTATGTTATGACCCATGGTAGGAAACCGGGATTCATGGGTTGTAGTAGGTGGGATGAGGTATTGTTTGTGACAGATGAATCCAACAACTCGTGGGATGATGGAAAGAAGTCATTGTGTGACCCTAGGGAAATTATAGGTAAGATTAAAGATCAAGGCAGTAGTGACAATGGATCTCACATGAGTTGTGGGATCAGGGGCATGGCTTCGTGAGATGGTCGTGACCCCTAGAACATTATTTTTCTTTCAAAGTTAGTAAGGGTGAATGCAGCAATTCCATAGCCCTAAGTTCTAAACTACATTATTTTTAGCTCGGTTAGGAGGTTTTAGGTTCTTAACCTATTCTAACCAACTACCTAACCATGCTTGAAAACTAGAGGATTTCTAAGGAGATCAAGACTAGAGAACTCCACAATTTTTTTACTTTGGGCTTTCAAGGGAGAGTATAAGATTAGATTTTCTAGGTATGTAGGTTTGTGAATAAGAGTCCTCTTCACTCTCATACCTAATTACCCTCCATGCTCATGAATTCAAGTATTAAGTAATTTGATGATCTTATGGGGTTTTAATCCCAAATTTATGGAATTCTCTTTCATTTGATTATGGATCAATTCCTTTTATGTTCTAAATGTTGTTTAAAGATCTATGGGCAGATTTTATATTTAAATTGAAGATAATTTTTATGATTTCATATCAAAGTCAATCTATGCCCAATTATGTAAGTCTCATGAAAATCAAGTTATGGTTCTATTATGATTTGATAGTCCTAAGACTAAGTATAAAATTATGATTTGTAAATGATTTCTCTTCAGGTACTCTTCATGGACTTATGGTATCAAGTATATGAATTTTACAAGTATGCATGTTCTTCATGATTTATGAATTTATGATTTTGGCTAACTCACGAGGCCCATACTCACGGCTAATCATGTATTTCAAGTATGATCAAGTATGTTATAATTTATTTGGCCATAAACTTCATGAATAATTTTGCAATTACTATATGAGCCTCATATATTTTTAGGAGCGAGTGTCTAGCATCGAGTAGACCGGCGTTGGTCGCCGTGTTCTCAGAACACGTGCCACCATAGGTATATGTATTTATGGACTTCCCCCTTGTGATATCACATCATGCACGTCCCTTGTATGCGGAAAGCACGGGATAGCTCTATCAACTTGAGTGAGATAGTTGGGCATCATGTAGCTCTATCATGATGGTGTTGGTTAAGATGAGTTCTCCCATTGTTCCCCATGATTTATGCATTGTCATGTTTATGTTATTTTGGCTCAAGATATTTTTTATAAAGTTTTTCTCATGACTATGATTATGACTAGATTATGAATGGTTTGAAAACCTTGAGCTCCGGTTTATATTATGATATTTACTACATGTCCATGATGTCATACTCTTATGAACTATTACGTATTTTAACTTCCCGTCTTACTTATCTTGCATGCTCGGTACATTCCAAATGCCGACCGCATACTCTATGATGTATTGTTTCATGATATGAGTCCAGGGATCGGTCTAGGATTGCATCATTAGTCCTACCACTTTCCTCTCGAACTGTTTTAGCAAGTGTTGTTGAGTCCTCATCCTTCGAGGACATTTACTTGTCCATTGTTATGTTATTCCGATTCTTGATTTTAGCGATCTTTTTGGGGATGTTGTCCCATCATTCCATCAATTATGTTAGAGGCCTTTCGGACAATATGTAGAAATCGGCTTATCGGTGTTGATTACATTATGGATTGACATGTATGTAGACTTCCGCTTAAGCATGTTTTATTTCAGTTTTCTCTTGTTGTATGCTCTTAGTTTTATATTTCTTCATGGTTCGACATGGGGAGACACTCGGGGTTCCTTGTCGGTGTCTCTATAGAGCCTATGTTGAATCATGACAAAACTTGGTATTAGAGCGTTGCAGTGTCCTAGGGTGTTGAAAGTTGTGTTAAGTAGTGTCTTTTTGTGGGTGTGAAGCGCGCCACACTTCGACAAAGAGGCTATGAAACATTTTAGGAAATTTCCACTATTTCATGATCTATATTAAGTGCAATGAAATGTCACTCGATCCTTCTAATTCGTGCTATATGCATTTTGCACAATTACGCCTCCTCATCGAGTTAATGGAAAAGAAACAAAAATGAAAAAGACATGAGAATGGCAATGAGAATGGGCACCCGGCCAGATCCCACCAGCCCTCGAGGATCATGTGCCGTAGAAGGTTGACATGTAGATTTTAGGTGTATCCGGATATTTGGCGCAAGCATTTACCTAGGTCAACCATTAGGCGATATCACATGTTCTCGAGAATGGGAATGCGGCAGTAAGAGTGAGAACCTCTTCAGATGAACCCTCAGTTCCTCGGATCGAAAGGTGGACGAGGGGATCCACATGTTTTGTGATGAGATCTGAAGATCACCCAAATTATGGGGGTGACAGGGGAGAAGTGCGTAGACCTAGCCTCTTATGGTTGAAAGGGGTTGCATATATCTAGTTCGGACGGTGGAAGGATAGTAGAGTAGTCCGAGAGGGTCCATTTGTTAGGATAAGTTTCTTCTTGTGATCTTGGATCGGTTCTTTCCTTTGTGAGATGAGGGAGATAAAGGCATGCTAAATTTGTGAACTTGAGGAAAAATAATATAGATCTAGGAGTATGCTTTGGAGTTCACCCATTTGTCCAAATATGCACCAAAGTTGGTGGCTATCAAAACTCGGGTGACAGTTTGTGCATGGGTAGCGAACTACCTAGTCAAGGAATGTAGGACCTCTATTCTTATAAGGACATCTATTTTCCTCAATTGGTTTTATATGCCCGACGAGATAGAGGTGGTGCATTTAGAGAGAAGAGGCCAAAGGAAAGGACAGGGCAATTTTAGGTTCTCCTGCAAAGATCGGGGCCGGACATCGTCGATAATCCCATATGAGGTCATTAGCTCTAGCACCATCATCGGTCAGTGCTCCATCTATATCTAAGGGTGACCAAAGGAGCGAAACATCAAGCTTGAGGGCAGGAGGGCATGCAAGTAAGCGTGCCTTTCCGACAGCGGGGAAGTGTGGCAAATCACATAAGTAGCGATTGGACTAGATATCTATTTTGGGTGTGGTAGAGCCGGGCACGGGCGCCAAGAGTGTCCAGGATTGGCTAGTAAGGATGGTAGGCGGTACATAGACTACCCGGTTCGAACGACACCAATATGCACAGCTCGGCGGGGTGTGTCCACTAGTGCGGGTGGTGGTCGCGCACCGAATAGGTTTTGTGCGCTCGCATCTCGTTAGGAGTAGGAGACTTCACAGGATGTAGTCCTTTGGTATGTGCAGTATTCCACTTAGATATGCATTGTTAGACCTGGGGATAATCTATCTTTTTGACACCCTATATTGCTATTAGTTTCGAGTGGATCAGAAATCTACGAACTCTTCTCGATCTCTACTCCGATCAATGATTGATTATAGCTCGCGGGTATACCAAAATTGCCACTGTCACGAGTCCTTTAGAAAGTCATCTCGGCGAATTTAGTAGAGCTATCAATGACAAATTTTTTATTTATCTTTGGCATGGATTAGCTACATACATGTTATGCCTCAGTAAATTATAGAACCCATGTAGAATTTGGGTTACGGGTGACCCGATCCTAAGTGGAAGGTAGTTAGGTGTGCACGTAGGTCGCTTTAGGCCAGAAAGATGATCTCTAAAGGTTGTGTGTACCATCTAGTTTGGGTTAAGGATGCTACATCAAAACTACGACTATTGATCGGTTACCGTAGTGTGCTAATACCAATAAGTGTTTTCAGATGCTATCTTGAATTCCACTCAAGAGGAGATTAATTTTGGTATAGACCTTCTTTACGATACGTAACCTATATTTATTCCTCCTTACGGGATGGCTCAGTGGCTCAGGAGTTGAAGAAGCCGGTTGAAGGATCACATTAGACAAGGATTTCATCGGACCTAGCAAATCCCGTGGGGTGCACCGGTACTTTTTGTTCAGAAAGAAGGATGGTTCCCTCTGAATGTGCATTGACTATCGAGCGGTTGAACAAGGTCACCATCAAGAAAGGTATCCCCTTCCGGAATTGATTACTTGTTTGATTAGCTTTAAGGTGCCAAGTGTTTTCGAATATAGACCTCGAGATCCAGATATCATCACGGGTTAGAGAGAGTGACATCCTGAAGACAACCTTCAAGACTCGGTATGGTCACGATGAGTTTGTACTTAGGTCTTTTGGACTAATGAATATATATGAGCTTTTATGGATTTGATGAATAGGGTGTTCCGGAACGTATTTGGACATGTTCGTGATTGTGTTCATAGATGAATTCTCATATACTCTTGGAGGAGGAGCTAGCCGCTCATTTGAGCGTGGTGCTATAGACACTTAGGATCGCTAGCGGTATGCTAAATTCGGCAAGTGTTAAGTTTTGGTTAAACTCGGTAAACATTTTTAGGTCATGTGGTGTGAAGTGTGGTGTGCGGGTGGACTCTCCAAAAGATAGAAACAAATAATTGTCCTAGACTGGTGAATCCTTTATATATCAAGAGTTTCTTGGGCTTAGCTTGTTACCCGCGGGTGGTTTGGAAGGGTTTTCATCCATTGCGGCACCATTGACTAAAGTTGACCTAGAAGAAAGTAATGTTTCAATGGTGGAGTCACGGCAGAAGAGCTTCCAGAGGTTGAAGGCTCGGCTCAACTCCAGCACCGTTATTTAACCCTACCTGGGGTACCAATGGGTTTTGTGGTATATTTTGACGCCTCAAGGATACGCCTTGGTTGTATATTAGTGCAACACGGTAAAGTTATCGCCTATGCTTCTAAGCGAAATTTGAAAGTCCATGAAAATAACTATTCAATTCATGACCTCAAGTTGGTAGCGATGTCTTTTTCATAAGAAGATTTGGAGAAACTATATATAGGGTCCATGTGGATGTTTTACGGACCACAAAAAGCCTATAGTACGTGTTTACTCGGAAAATCTACATCAAAGAAGGTGGTTGGAGCTTCTTAAGAAATTACGATATGATGTCCTTTATCATCCAGCAAGGCTAATGTAGTGGCAGACGCTTTTAGCTATCTGAAGTCTGTCCCATGTAGATGAGGAAAGGAAAAGAGTTAGTGAAGGATGTGCATTGACTTACATGACGAGCGGTTCATCTTGACTCGACGGATAATGGTGTTATTGTTGAATGGATCGAGTCTTCTTCTTTGGCCCGAAGTCAAGCTAGCCAAAAATAAGGATCCTATTTTGGTAAAAATTTGAAGAGGTGTGGTTCGAATTAGAAAATGGAGGTTTTTATCCCAAGGGGAGATGGGTGTCTTATGTGATATCGGAATTCGTTTGTGTGTTTCGGGTGTTGATGACTTGAGGTAAGCGGAAACTGCGCAGAGGCTCATGGTTTGAGATATTCTATAAATTCGGAGTGCCACAGATGTACAGTGACCTATTGGAAGTCTATTGGTGGAATGGCATGAAGAAGGACATAGCGGAGTTCGTGGCTAAGTGTTTTGAATTGTCAGCGGGTGAAAGTTGAGCATCAAAGACTGGAGGTGTGCTTCAGACATTGGCTTACTTGGAAGTGGGGAGGAATCCAATATGGACTTCATTAAAGGTTACCTCGTACTCCATCAATAATGAGAGACCCCATATGGGTGATTGTGGATAGGTTGACTGGCTTAACTCATTTCCATGTGAAGACTACCATTCGGCAAAATTATACTAAATTGTATATTCGGGATTTAGTTTGGTTGCATGGAGTTCCCTTGTCCATCATATAATATAGAGGTACTCTGTTTACCTCTCCAGCTGGAGATTGTTGTAAGAAAGGTCTAGGTACTCGGGTCAGAAGCAGTACAACTTTTCACCCGGCGTGACAGTCAGTGAGCGAACCATTCATACTCTTGAGAATATGTTGAGCATGCGTAATTGATTTCAAGGTAGTTAGGATGATCATTTACCCTCTGATTGAATTTGCATACTACTTGATTACCATTCTAGCATTCGAGATGACTTCGTTTGAGGCTCTTTGCTGGGATGGAAGTCGTGCGGCTACGTTGATGGGACCGGATACGGTTCATAAGGCTATAGATGCAGTACAACATAAGGGAAAGATTGAAAACAACTTCAAGAGTCGCCAAAGTACTATGTAGGTATGAGGAGGACAAAACTTGAGTTCGAAGTTTGATGATTGGGTGTTTGAAGGTGTCTCCATAAAAGGAGTGATGAGGTTATTGGAAAAGAAGGAAGCTTTGGCCCCATTATGTTGTCCTATACCCGAGTTGGCAGGGCCTTGCATTTTGGAAAAGGTAAGCCTACAATTGGATTTGCCTCAATTGGCTTCAGTACATGTTTTTCCATGTGTGCCAAAGAAGTACTGGGTGATCCAACTTTAGTTATTCGAAGCGTAGGTGTGAAGGATGGCCTTAGCTGCGAAGAGGTTCGGTTAAAATACTTGATCGTCCAGGTTTAGAAGCTAAGAAACAAAAGTAGATTCAGTAAAGGTTTTTGAAGAAATCAGCATGTTGAGGGATCTACAAGGAAGCCAACGAATATGATGGCTAAATACCTGCATATTCCCTTCCGATTCAATTCGAGGTTGGTATCGGTTTCATCCCCTTAGTACTCTATTCAGTTTCACGTTTAGTTCATGTTTCCAAGTTTCTTTCATGTCAATGTATGTACGTGTGATTCATGAATCGAGTTTAGTCGTGTGTTTCGGTTTGGTCATTCACTCCGTGTTTTGACTCTAGATGTTAGGTATTTAGGATGGCATGTTTCCCGGTGATTACGTATTCTTACCCCACATTTGAGGACGAATGTTGAAACATTGCATAATATCGAAGTCCTAAGACTAGATCCGGGATTGAAAATGAGATCAGTAGAAAAGTTGGGAATATATCGCGGGATGACTCGTCCTATGAGTCTTGGAAAGGAAGGGCCCAGTCGTAGGAGTTTGTGAAGACGTGGAGTCTAGGGTGCGAGATCATGACCAAACATGAGTCGTGGTATGTAGGTGCAACTCACTTGGTCAGAATAAATGAGGAGGATATAGAGTTGCTGACTTTGAAAGAGACGCGAGTGTGGTACGACTCATTGTGAAGGCGACAAGTTGTTAAAAGGTTGTAAGGTAAGGGAAAATTCTTTGCAAAGAGCGAAGTCCTGCAGTGATATTACGACCCATGGTAGGAAACCACGAGTCGTGGGTTGTGACTGTAGGTGGGATGAGGCAGTGTTGGTGACGGATGATTCTAACGACTCATGGGATGAAGGCACGAGTCATTGTGTGACCCATGGGGAAATTCCATGTAAGATTGGAGAGCGAGCGACGACAAAGGATCTCATCACGAGTACGTGGGATCAGGCACGACTCATGAATGAGTCGTGACCCCTGGCAGTGTATATTTCTTACAAAGTTAGTAATGGAAAATCCATAATTCCTAAGCCCCTAAGTCCTAAACTATGTCGTATTAAGCTCGGTTAGGAAGGTTTTAAGGGTGCTTAGCATATTCTAACCCATTCCCTCCCCATTCATGGAAACTAAGGGATTCTAATGGAAGTTCAAGCCTAGAACTCCCCAATTTCTTCTCCAATTCCTTTGGGCTTTCACGGGAAAGTGTAAAATTAGATTTCCCAGGTATGTAGGGTTGTGAATGAGAGTCCTCTTTACTCTCATTCCCAATTTCCCTCCATGTTCATGAATTTAAACGTAAAGTTAGTTTGATGATCTTATGGGGTTTTAATCTCAAATTTATGGAATTCTCTTTGATTTGATTATGGGTTAATTCCCTTTATGTTCTAAATATTATTTAAGATCTTTTCCCTAAGATTTTATATTTAAATTGATTATAATTTTATGATTTCAAATCCAAGTCAACTATGCACAATTATGCAAGAAGTCTTATGAAAAGTCTAGTTAAGATTCTATTATGATTTTGATCTTCCTAGGCCTAAATTATGAAATTACTTGATTGATGAGAAATGATTTCCTCTTCAAGTTCTCTTCATGGACTTATGAATGTCAAGTATATGAATTTTTACAAGTATGCATGTTCTTCATGAGTTATGAATTTACTTGACTTTGGCGATTCATGGTCCCTTATTAATGACTAACCATGTATTTCAAGTATGATCATGTATGTTATGATTTATTTATCCATGAACTTCATAAATAATTTCACAATTACTATATGAGCTTCATGTGCACATATTTGGGAACGTGTCTGCTTAGTAGACCGACATTGAGATCACGAGAACTACATTCACAGGTATATGTATTCATGGATTTCCCCATTTTGATATCCCATCATGCACGTCCCTTTCCTGTCAAACATAGGATGACTCACGTCACTTGAGCGAGATAGTTGGGGTATTATGTAAGCTCTATCTTGATAGTGTCTTAAGGCGAGTTCTTCTATTGTTCCTCATGATTTATGCATTGTCATGTTTATGTTATTTTGGCTCAAGTTATGTTTTATGAAGTTTCTCTTATGACTATGATTATGACTAGATTAAGAATGGTTTGGAAACGTTGAGCCCTCATGTTTGTATTATGATATTTACTACATGTTCATGTTGTCCTACTATTATGAACATGTATTTTTAAGCGCCCGTTTTATTACCTTGCACACTCGGTATGTTCCAGAAATCTTGACCGCATACTCTATGTTGTATCGTTTCATGAAACAAGTCAGGGGATCGAGTCTCATCACGTCATTAGTCCTCTTTCCTCCCATATACGTTGCCGGTGTTGGTGAGTCCTCATCTTTCGAGACATTCGATTTATCCATTTTTATGTTATTCAGTTACGGATTTCGTCGAGCTAGTTGGGGATGTTGTCCCATCGGCTCATCAATTATGTTAGAGGTTTTCAAACAATATGTAAAAAAATTAGCTTATCGGTGTTGATTACACATTTGTTATAGATTGATATATCGAGACTTCCGCTTAGCATGTTTATTATTTTAGTTCTTCTTGTTGTATGCTCTGAGTTGATATGTCCATGCCATGGGTTGACTTGAAGCCTCTAGGGGTTCCTTGTCCGATGTCTCTATGCAGGCCTATGTTCGGGTCGTGACATATGTATTACTAACTATGTACTTTTAATGCGTGTCAAGTGAAGATAACCCAAACTTGAGGACATATATTTCTAGAGGATGGGGAGGATGTTACACCCTGAAAAGTTTTTTATAATTATTTAATATTTGTATGTTTTGTGAAGGGATGTACGAGCTATATGTTTGCCCATAAGTTTTGGATGGAAACAACTACGAAGAGTACATAAAGTTCATAAGTAAGGGTCAATTTTAAATGATTATATCTTCCAATCAATAATGAGTTTTAAAATCTATGACCTATAAAGTTAAAAGGTCTTTGAGTCTAGTTTCATATCATCAAGCCGCTCATCAATCGTCATAGGTCGGAGTAAAAAGTTGTGGGCATTTATCGAAGCACTATCGAGTAGTGACGTGAGCGTGACAATCTACCTTCCGCCCTACCTCTTTAAAAATTATATATATTTTATTTATTGGAAAAAAATTTTACAAGCCACACATCAGGTTTGACTATCCTTCTTATACAACGTATTTTCTCCTCTATTTTCGTTCAGAAACAAGCCAAAACAACCGTCAAATACACACAAAAGCTAGCAAGAACCCGGTGCGATGTTCGGATAGCTACGAAGATTTTTTTCTACCAAACTATTTTTTTGGTAGAGTAAAGAAGGAAGTAAAAGCACTCCTATCTTGGAAAATTTTAAATCCAACTAGGTTAAGCAATCCCATCTTTTTTTCTATGGGTTTGTAAAAGGAACTTAAATGTTCGTAGTAACTTGTGTTACTTGTTATGTTGTTGAAAATGCGCGTTTGGAGACGGTGTTCTTTGCTTTTTTGAGCGAAACAAGATTCATATGTACTCCATCATAGGAGTTTATTACAAGAAAAGGTAAGTTTTTACCCTAAAACTCGCAAGAACTTTCAAGTTAAAACTAGAAATTGAAAGCGAAGAATGATGTATTATTTTGGTATGATGTTGATGAAGTTTACGCATTTACGAAGGTTAGATAGATGTGTTTATTGAGAATATACTATATATGTCACGAACCGAACATAGACCTGGACTGATATACGGGGCAAGGAACCCTAAAAGGCTCCATGTAAACTCATAGCATGAACATAACATTTAACTCAAATATATTGAGGCAGAGAATCATCATGAATAACATAAGGGGACGTCTAAACAAAACATAAACTACGAATACATATATGAGTCTAAAAGATGAATACGGCTATGTTTAGAGCATGTAATGCATTGAGTTGATGGGACAATACCCCAACTAACTCACTATAGTCTGAAAACTGAAAAGACGTAATACAACTGATAAGAAAGGGCCCTCGCAAGATGAGGACTCACCAGCGATGCTAAATGCTACCGGGGAGTCGACTAGCGGCGGGGCGAGTCTGAATGCTCCAGAGCACATGTCATGAAATGATACAACATAGGATATGCATTCAATACATGGAATATACCGACTATGCAAGGTAAGTACAACAGTTATGTAAGTAAAATCATTAAACATGCATAGTATAAATATAATCAAGATAAGATTACGAGTAGGGCGTGCATTCTATTTTGTGAAATCATGATCGAACATGGCTAGAACATCATAAATGAATCGAATGACCCAAAGGCGAAAAATTGAAATCATAAGTAAAATTGAACATTAGGTCAAACTTGCTAAAAACATAATATCATGACCGATATACATGAATCATGAGGAACAATGGGAGACTCGTCATATAACCGACATTACCATGATAGAGCTTACGTGGTCCCGACTATCACACTCAAGTGGACAGAGCCGTCCAAAGATTTATCAGGACTAAGGACACTACCATGATATTGATATCAAGCTCAAGGTCCCTTGGGGACAAGGGAAGCTCCAAGGGAGGTCCCAAAGTATATAAATAAACCTACTTGGCACGTAGTTCTGAGGCATATGGTTGACTGACCCTTAGCCTACTCGGTGCTAGACACTACTCCCAAAAATATATATATGCTCTCCATCATTTTTCAATGAAGCTGACCATCATCTAGGGATGAAGCTGAATAATAACATACATGCATTCTCTGAAGTCATAATATGAGGAGCCTTGGATCAAACCATACCACAAGCTGAAAATGATGGGAGTCTTGATTCCAAAACCATGTGGTAAGCTAATTCATGAAATCATAAAACATATTTGACCATATGGGCTTGCCCATTACTTAATATGTTTGAAATCAACTTTATTCACTTTGAAAACATGAACATAAACATGGGTATTTTGAAATCATACTTTCTTCATAAATACTTTATCAAGCTTGTACACATACCTCATAGATCTCAACTTTCATGAAATTTCATGGATGGGCATCATAGTTTAGAAAACTTGAAAACATAATTTATAATTTAGAACATTGTAAAATCTGCCCAGTTTTCATAATTCATCGTTTAAAACATGCTTAGATCATACTTATGATTGAAACTTAGAAATTCATACACTGAGTAAAAACACCATGGAATCATCAATCAAAATATCATGAATTGAGATGGAATTGGGCATGGGTGTGGACAATTGCACCCATTCATAGCCTTACATACCTCCCAAACTTCTAAACTTGCATGCATGAATTAGGATAGGTTTAGAATGACTTAATTCTTCTTAAAAACTCCATTATGAGCTTAAAACGGTGTAGTTTAGGCCTTAGGAACTTAGGAATTACGGAAAAGCCCTTAATAAACTCGCAGAGAAAAATAGACTGCCTATCCCAACGAGGGACTTGACGAGTCATTACCAGTGACCACGAATTGTGGTCACCAGTCATCATGAACACTGCTATTCTTCTCTAAGGGTCACCACGTGGGAAACCGCGACTCGTGGTGTACCTAATGACTCATGGTGACCAGTCATTGTCAACATTGCCAAAGTTCTCCAATCTTCACCCAACCTCTGACCACCGAGCACCCAACGAATCGTGGTGTGGACCACAACTCGTGGTAACACCTGTGGCCAGCTCCCAACTAAAATTCTCAACCATGGCCAGACCCCTCCTCATGAGTCACTTAACGACTCATGGTGATCCCGATGGGTCACTGGACAACTTGTCCTATGACCTGGTCCAGGAAATACTGTTTTCTTCGTTTCAAATTTCAGGTCTGATCTTAGGGTTTTCAGGGTATTACAATATCTTCCCCTTGGGAAAATTTGTCCTCGAATATTAAAAACATACTGAAAAGTAGAGAAATGCAATCATCATACTTAAATAATGAACATGCATGCTAAAATCTGACAGGGTGACCGACTCTAATTTGAAATACATGACTGAACTGAATTCACAAATCACACATACATTCATTGACATGAAAGAAACTGGGGTACAAGAGCTGAACATGAAACTGAATAGAGTACTAAGGAGGAAACTGATACCTCAAGCTGAAACTGAGCCGGAAGGGAATAGATGTAGGTATTTAGCTATCATATCTGCTTTAGCTTACCATGTAGCTCCCTCAACATGTTGATTCCTCCATAAAACTGTGACTGAAGCTACTTCTTTGTTTCTTAGCTTACCAACCTGACGCTCCAGTATTTCTACCGAAACCTTCTAATAACTAAGGTTGTCCTTCACACCTATGCTCTCTATCGGAACAACTAGAGTCGGTCACCCACGAACTTCTTTAAGAGTAACACATGGAAAATTGGATGGACTAAACCTAATTCTGAGGGCAACTCCAACTTATATGATACCTTTCCCACCCGTTTCACAATCTGGTACGGGCCAACATAACGAGGACTGGGTTTCCATTTCTTTCCAAACCTCATCACTCCCTTTTGGAGACTCTGAGCTGTTTTCAACCTGCCCCTTATAAGCTGAACTTTCTCCATAGCCTCATGGACTGAATCTGGTCCCATCATCACAGCTTCACCGACATCAAACCAACCAATAAGCGATCTACATCTCCGCCCATAGAGAGCCTCAATCGGCGCCATCTGAATGGTAGAATGATAACAGTTGCTATACGCAAACTAATTGAGGCAAATGATCATCCAACTACCCTTGAAGTCAATCACACCTGTCCTCGAGAGTCTAAATAGTCCACTCCACCTGACCATCGATTTGTAGGTGAAATATTGTGCTAAGCTTGGCCTGAGTACCAAGTCCCTTTAGAAACAATTTCCAAAACTAAGAGGTGAACTGAGTACCTTTATCCGATATGATGGACAACGGCACTCCATGTAACCAAACTAACTCCCGAATGTATAATTTAGAATAATCCTCCAGTGAATCAGTAGTTTTGACCGATAG
Source organism: Datura stramonium (assembly GCA_018107945.1). Lineage (NCBI taxonomy): Eukaryota > Viridiplantae > Streptophyta > Magnoliopsida > Solanales > Solanaceae > Datura > Datura stramonium. Next base: position 21,672 of record JACEIK010011503.1, on the reverse strand, counting down.
GAAATGAGCTTCTTTGGTCAACCTATACACAACCACCCAGATAGAGTCATATTGTCGATGAGTGCGAGGCAACCCTATGATAAAGTCCATATTGATCTCCTCCCATTTCCAAGTAGGAATTCTGATGTCTTGAAGTACGCCTCCCAGTCATTGATGCTCAACCTTCACTTGCTGACAGTTTGGACACTTAGCCAAAAATTCTGCAATGTCCTTCTTCATGTCATTCCACAATAGACTTCCCGTAGGTCACCATATATCTTGGTGGCACATGGATGTATAGGGTACTTGGAACCATGGTCCTTGTGCAACATCCAATATGTCAAATCATCAACATCCAGTACACACAAACGACCTTGACATCAGAGCACTCCATCTTCCCATTAGAGAAGACCTCTACCTTCTGATTCAGAACGACTTCCTTTAACTATACCAAAATAGGATCCTCGTCTTGTCTAGATTTTACATCGTTCACCAATGATGATTCTAATACATTCTAAAAAAACCAACACCATCGGTCGAGTCAACTAAATGAACTCCCAATTATGCAAGACAATGCACATTCTTCACCAGCTCCTTCCTCCCCTCATCTACATGAGACACACTCTCCATGGAAAGCCTACAAAGAGTGTCTGCTACCACATTAGCCTTGCCTGGATGGTAAAGGATGCTCATATAATAATCCTTGAGTAACTCCAACCACCTCCTTTGACGTAGGTTCAGATCCTTCTAGGTAAACATGTAGTGCAGGCTTTTGTGGTCTATAAACACATCTACATGGACCCCGTACAAATAGTGCCTCCAAATCTTCAAGGCAAACACTACCGCTGCCAATTCAATATCATAAGTCGAATAATTCTTTTCATACACCTTCAACTACCTGTAAGCATATGTTATAACCTTACCATGCTGCATTAATACACAACCAAGGCCGATCCTCGAAGCATAAGAATATACTACAAACCCATCGGTACCCTCAGGTAGGGTTAACACAGGTGTTGTTGTGAGTCGATCTTCAACTGTTGGAAGCTCTTCTCACAAGCCTCCGACCATTGAAAATTCACCTTCTTCTAGGTTAATTTGGTCAACGGTGCTACAATTGATGAAACCCCTCTAGAAACCTCTGATAGTAACCAGCTAAACCCAAGAAACTCCTAATATCTGAAGGATTCACCGGTCTAGTCCAGTTCTTTACCGCTTCTATCTTTTGAGAGTCCATCTGTACACCCTCGCTAGATACCACATGGCCTAAAAAGACTACTGAGTTCAATCAAAACTCGCACTTGCTGAATTTAGCATATAATTGGAAATCCTTGAGAGTCTGTAGCACCACCCTCAGATGAGTGGCATGCTCCTCCTTGCTCCGAGAGTATATCAAGATGTCATCTATGAACACAATCACGAACATATCCAAGTATGGCTTGAACACCCTGTTCATCAAATCCGTAAATGCTGCAGGAGCATTATTAGTCCAAAAGACATAACTACAAACTCATAGTGACCATACCGAGTCTTAAAGACTGTCTTTCGAATATCGCTCTCCCGAACCCTGAGCTGATGGTATCCGAATCTAAGATCTATCTTTGGAAAGAACTTAGCACCCTGAAGCTGGTCAAAAAAATCATCAATCCTGGGGAGAGGATACATGTTCTTGATGATGACCTTATTCAATTGTTGATAATCAATGAACATATGAAGAGGACTATCTTTCTTGTGGACAAAGAGAACTGGTGCACCCCACAGGGATTTTCTAGGTCTGATGAAACCCTAGTCTAAAAGGTCTTTCAACTACTCCTTCAACTCTTTTAGCTCAGCTGGAGCCATTTTGTAAGGAGGAATAGAAATAGGCTGCAATCGGGAAGAAGGTTAATACAAAAATCAATCTCCCGCTCGGGAGAAATTCTCGGTTGATCATCAGGGCACACTTTTGGATACTCACATACTACTAAAACTGACTGGATAGCCAGGGTCTCGGATGTAGCATCCTTAACCCTAACTAGATGGTACACGAAACCCTTAGAAATCATCTTTATATCCTTAAGGTAGGAAATGAAACGACCTATAGACACAACTAAACTACTTCTACTCTAAGACCGGTTCACCTGAAAATCTGAACTCTAATGCACAGGTTCTATAATTGACTGAAGCATAGCATGCAAATAGCCAATCCATGTCGAGGATAACATCAAAATTGATCATGTAATTCTACTAAATCTGCTGAGGTGATTTTCTGAAGGACTATGACAGGGCAAGTTCTATATACCCGTCTAGCTATAATTGAATCACTAACTGGAGTAGAAACTGAGAAGGGTTCTGATAAGATTTCAGGACTGACTCCGAAACTACTAGCAACATAGTGCTTCACAAGAAATAAAGTATCTCCTGGATCTAACAATGCATATACATCAAGGTGGAATACTCATAACATACCTGTGACTATATCTGGGGAGACCACCTACTCTTGACGAGACGCTAGGGCATAGAATCTGTTTTGGCGTTGTCCACCACCCGCACTAGTAGATACCCCATGTTTATCTAGGTGTGCTGGTGGAGCTGCTGAACTAGAAGCTGGGCCTCGACCCCTATCATGATCCTGTCTGGCTACTGGGCAATCCCTAAGCATGTATCTGGGCTTCCCGCACACGAAAAAAGCATTTCTACCCACCAAACACTACCCTGTTTGTCTCCGACCACATCTGCTACACTCTGGAGGACTGATCTTTGCGGGTCTTCTACTCTGACCTCTCGAGCCTGATGCTCGTACCCTCTGATCGTGCTTGGACCTGGATAGCACAATCATAGCCGAAGGCGCTGGGGTTGAAGATCTCTAGTGAGACTGTTGACAGTGCCCACTAGGTCTCTACTGGGAGAATCTGAAACTGTTAGTCCTGTCCCTCTTGGCCTCTCTCTCCCGCTCACTCATCTACACTACCTCCATTTTCTAGGCGTATAAGACTATCCGAGTGAAGTCAATATCCTGAAGAAGCATTGCGGTCCTGTAATCCCTGACCAAGTAGTCTTCTATTCCATGTACAAACCTGCTCGCACGGGCTCTTTGATTTGCCACCATCTCAGGTGTATACTTGGACAGATGAGTGAACTCCAAGGCGTACTCCTAAACCGTCCTCTTCCCTTGCTTTAGATTCACAAACTTGGTCGCTTTGATCTCCCTCATCTCCCGAGGAAAGAACCGATCTAGAAAAGCGGCATAAAACTCATCCCAATTGATAGGGCCTGCTCAAACTGTCGTACTATCCTTCCATTACTTGAACCAAATGTGCGCAACCCCCTTGAACTTGTATAAGGCTAAATCGGCGCACTCCTCCCCAGTCACCCCCATAATCTGGGTGATATTCAGAACCTCCTCAATGAACTCATATGGATCCTCATCCACCTTCAATCCAAGGAACTCTAGATGGTTCTTCCTCAGAAAATCCCTAACTCTTGCTGACGCCGCATTCCCATTCTAAGGGACATGCGCTACCGCCTGTTGATTGACCTGGGTGGTCAAGGCCTAGGCTAACATCTAGATGGCTGCTCTGAACTCCGCATGTGCAACCATCTCGGGTACGTGTTCCTCATGTGTTGGTGGGGCCTGCTAGTGCCCGTCTCCATTTCAATTCTCATGGACATTTCCTTTTCCATTTCTCCTTTCATTAACTGTGCGAGGAGACATGATTCTGCAAATGCGTATAGCATGAGTTAGAAGGATAGAGAGACCTTTCATTGCATGACTTAGATCATGAAAGAAGGGAACATTTCCTAAAAGCCTCATAGCCTCTTCATCATAAGTGTGGTGTGCTTCTCACTCATGAAAAAGACACTAATTAACACGGCACCCTTAAAACCAAGAGGGGTTCAAAGGGTATTTAATAACGTAGAGAAGCACAATGTATGTATTGTTGGACTAAATATTTATAAGAGATACTGTGTAACGAATATAATGGCATTGGAGGCACATTTTGATCTTGAACCAAATATATTAGCCTGCTAACTATCTCATGTTTGTCCCTACATTGCCATGGTCCTATATAAACTTTTTAATTTCTTCTGTCACACTTGATCAGATGTCTGTTAATTTGCCAGCTTTTTGATGATAATGATAATCTCTTTCCAATGCATTTAAATATATATAGTAAGGACTACTAC
>JACEIK010011501.1:0-12951 GCA_018107945.1 Datura stramonium | reverse complement strand
GTATATACACACATACATACATACATACATATATATATATATATATATGGGGTTATGTATACACACACACATACACACACACGAAACTGGGACGATCAACCAAAGCTCTCGCTCTCACTCTCACAAAGAAATTTCAAATACTGCACAAGTGATACCATAGGCTTACCCTTATTTTCTCTACTCTTGCTCTTCGAACAGTCGAATTAGGATCACTATAGGACATTTATTTTCCTGTAATGTAGGCTTGGAGATGGATATGGTAAATATGGACATAGTGACTTACCCTCCTTAGCACTACATAGAATCTGGCTCCACTTCCAACTTTTTCCCTCTTTTCTCCCTTCCTCCATTGTATTCATCTTTCAAATAGTGGGTGTGGTTTCTTTTTTTCCAAAATTTTATTTTCTTTTTTTTTCTTTTTCTTTCACACTACACCCACTTTTTATTAATTAACTTTTCTCCTTTTTCTCTCCCACATCATTTATGCACCCATACAATAGCCACCCTAAACTTAAGCATTTTGCCTGAGCTGAGGTTCACGATGTTTAAGGAGGTACCAGGGTCAAAACATGTTTATTATAAATACAACAGGGAAGGTAAATGGGCTAATCAAAGAAAAATGTCAACTTTAGGCTCAAACATGGAATCAAGGGACAATTTCATTTGGTAAGGTAATTTAACCTAAAAATGGGCTAAATAAAAAATAGCCTATGATCATTTCCTAACCAATTATCTTATGACCTAAGAAAAGACTAATGGGGAAAGTTCTAGATCACCCACACAACATTGAACTAAGTAAGAACCTCACTCACACATAGCACATGGTTATATCATACTACCTATCTAGTTCATGCACAGTTATACTATAGTTAATCATGCTAGTCTATCAAATGCCATAAAAAGATCCACATTGGTAATGCTTTGCAGTTAAAACATACAACTAATCACACAATTTTTTTTAAAAAGGGGTCATTTTTTCAAAAACTACAAAACATCAAATATATGTTCATTTCATTGGCTATTAAGTAGTCCTAAACTACTCCAACTTAAACAAACTAAAAACATCCTAAATATGCAAGTTCTACTAGATAGCATGTCCAAGGGAAAAGAAACACAACAACTAAAAACCCTCGGATGAAAAAAATAAAAATAGATACAACCCCCCTCAAAAATCTTGCTTTGTCCCCAAAGCAGTGAAATAAAAACTAGGTAAGGAACATACCTGTGGTGCTCTAAGTACTCATGTCATCTTGTGTAGGCAGGTGTGAAGGAACACTCTCCGCCTTAGCAATCTGGTGCCAGCGGGTGGCTGACACACTCAATGGTGTGATGGTGGTAGTGGGGTGTCTCTCTGCTGTCTTCGCTACCTCAGTGGCCTCAGTGTCAATATGGGGTGGATGTGGCTCACCCAAAGGGTCTTTCTATTCATAGGCTCCCTAGGAATAGTAGCAGAGCTCCTTACTCCTTTGGCTCTCTCCTGCAACTCAGACATGTCCTAGTCATGAGTCTATTGGCTAGCTATTGTCGCCCGCCTGCACTTCTTCTTATTTCTCCTCCTCCTCTTCCTGGAGGTCTCCTCATCAACTACCTCAGATGAACTCCTCTTTCATTTATCTCCATCGAACAACTCATGAGTCCAGAATGCCCTTAAATCAAGCTTCTCATTGGGCTCATCCTCAAACAACGGAATGGTGGGGGATGGCAATAGGGCCTGCTGTTGAGATGAAATTTCGGTGACCTGACTCCTGATAGAGCCCAACCTATCCCGCAAACTCCTCATATCTTTTAGCTCCTCTAACCACTCATTGAGCCGAAGCTCAAAGCTTTCAAGCCTAGTGTGCAAAGTTCTAGCTGCCTGTCAATCTCAGCCCTCACTTATGGCTTAACTTTCTCCATCATAACATTCACCTTCTTCTCTATTAAGGTCAGCCTCTTGGCCATTTTCTGCAAAATGTCCTGTGGAACTAAAATGTCCTGACCCGAACATAGGTCTACACCGAGACACGGAACCTAGGATCACGAATAGCTACAAGTCGACCCATAGAATGAACATGATAACTAAAGCACATACTTCAAGAAAAATTTGATAACTGAAAACATGAATAACGGGAAGTCTGAATACATAACAACCATATAGAGTCAACATTGACAAAGATGAGGTTCTACATATTGTTTGATAAGGCTCTAAGATAATTAAAGAGCTGATGGGACAACATCCCAAACTATCTCACTAAAATCTAAGAACTGAAAGTAATATAACTGAACCAACTAAAGATCCTCGAAGGATGAGGACTCACCAACAAGAGAGACTGAACTAAGCTGTGGGGGCTGGCTAACGACGGAACTGAGTCTTGTCATCTGAACCTGTATCATGAAATAATACAATATAGAGTATGTGGTCAGTACTTGGAATGTACTGAGTATGTAAGGTAAGTAAAATATGCTAAGTAAGTATAAACTGAAATCATGCACATACATATAAATAGTAAGATCATGAGAGTAAGGACTGCATGCTGATATCTGAAAACATGTATAATAATAACTAAATCTCATATTTGAATAGAATGACCCAAAGCTAAAAATAGAATCATATTGCTTGCCATAATTGAAGTCATGAGTAAAAGCTTATAAACATATCATTGGGTCAAACATGCTGAAAACATAATATCATATGTCATAAACATGCATAACTGAAATCATGAGGAATAATGTGAGACTCATCACAATTGACACCATCACGATAGAGCTTACGTGATGCCAAAACTAACAGACTCAAGTGGGAAGAACCGCTTAAAACCTTTACAGGGCTAAGGACGCTACAATGATATCGATATTAAGCTGAAGGCCCCTTGCGGACGGGAAAAACCTTAAGGGAGATCCCAATATAAATATATAGACCTACGTTGGCGCGTAGTTCTAAGACCCAGGGTTTACATGAACCCCTAGCCTACTCGGTGCTAGATACTACTCCCAAAGATATGCATAGTGCTCCCATCGTTTTTCAATGAAGCTGAAATCATTGTTTTTCAATGAAGTTGATAATATAATTACATGCATAGTTTGAAATTTGAATATGGGGAGTCCTAGCTCCTAAAATACCATAAGCTAAAAATAGGGAGTATCACTCCAAACCATATGGTAATATGATATTATAAAGCTGATATGAATCATGAAAATATACTTAACATGTGTGTGCTTGCCTAAATCTCAATATCATGTATACTTGAAATAGACTTTGTAAGTCAAAATAATAAATTCATATATGGGTAATTTGTAAACATTTAATCATGCTAGATATCTAATCATACTTGAAATTCATACATTCATGAAGAGTACTTGTAGGAAATCATATCATAAATCATAAACCATAAAATACGGCTTAGGAGAACCGAAATCATAATAGAAACATAACCTTGACTTTTCATGAAACTTGCATAATTAGGCATAATTTTTTAAAAACTTGAAATCATAAATTTATAATCAAAATAGGTATAAAATCTTCCCATAAAAATTAAAACATACTTTGAAACATGAAGGGAATTGACCTATAAATAAAACATAGAGAATTTCATAAAATTGAGTTAAAACCCCATAAGATCAAGAACTTGAATTCATGGAATTGAGGGAAATTTTGGGCATGAGAGTGAAAGAAACTCTCATTCATAGCCCTACATACTTGGGTAAACTGAATCTATACTTGTCTTTGGAAGCTTCAGAGATTTGGCGGAGAAATTGAAGGGTCTAATCTTGATCTTCAATGGAGAAATTCTAATCTTTCATGCATAGGAGTTGAATGAATTAGAATAGGTTAAAATCCCTTAGAACCCTCTTTTTAGAGCTTAAAAAGAAATAGTTTAGGGATTAGGAGCTTAGGATTTATGAAAATATCCTTAATGAATTCACAGGAAAACTATTTTGTCAGCTGTCACGACTCGTACCACGAGTTGTACAATCCTCCTACGACTCGTGCTCCCTCCCGTACTGACTAAGTATAAAACCTCTAATCCTCTAAATATTTCCATGAATCCTATTATGACCTCATAACAAGCTGTCATGAGTCATACCAATAATCGTACAACAAGCATTTGAAAAATCCCAAGTACTTGTTACGATCCATACCAAGAGTCATACCCACACACTACGACTCATAGTAGGGACTCATGGTTTGGGGAATGAAACCTCTAAACTGGACCACGGGTCTTCCTATGACCCGTACCACCAACCTACGACTCGTAGGTTGAGTCCTACTGAAGCAATTCTCCAACTTTTCCTGCTGATCTTATTCCAAATCTCGAGTCTAGTCTTAAGGAACTTTCAGGGTATTACATAGAACATACCCTTCCAAGACCTAGCTTGACGTAGTAGGTAGAGGAGTGGATGAAGTGCTAGGGTAGCTTCTCTATGGTCGGACACAGTGGCTGGCATCTTACTATGCTCAATTGATGTGGGGACATATGTATGCTTGCCCCTTACTTTGTGATGTCAGGACTGCTTTGGTGCTCTAACGTGGTCCACCGGGTTCATCTCATCCCAAATAAGCCCTTTATTCGTAGTCCATATGCCTCAAGAATGGAATCATAGTGCCTAATGCTAGAGCTCGATCCCAAATATCCTCGGCTATGATCCACGGGATATTGATAGCATAACATGACTGATGCTCGCCACTAATCCTGCTTTGTCGGTGCTTAATGTGTTATCATTAGCCATAGGCACTAACTTATAGCGAACTAGTGTCTAGAAGGCCTTGGTAATGAAATTATGTAAGGGTTTGGTGACTTGCCGTGTATTAGTCACCCAATCTGCATCCTCCTTCTCCTCGGCTATGACGCTGGCTAACCACCTCACATGTATCTAAAGCTCCGATGCACTCAACTACTTGACCCTTATTAGGGAATCAATGCGGTGATTAAAATATGCATTAGAGTCTAGAGCCTAATTATCTGGATTGTATAAAATTCGGGCCATGGACCACTCTAAGATTTCCACTGTCCTCCCCTAGACTATAACGGTGTCCAATCTTGGCTGCTCCTTCACCTTCTACCCAACTAGGGTCTGATGCTCAATGATCGCCAAGTAGTTGGAATAGAACTCCCTAACCATGTCAGTACTAAAGTTGTCAGGGGTCCATGCCATCCAATTGAAATCATATAAGTCAAACAACCACCTCATCTCCTCAACTTCATTCAATGCCCTAGTAAGGATCCACAGCTCCTCCTGAATGCTCTACTAAGGTTCTACGTCGATGTAAGGGTGATGCCCTGCTCATAAATATCCCGAGCTCCTAGCACACCCCATCTTATTGTAAGAATCTCAACTGATGGTGTCTGCTCATCATCATCTTCCTCAAATTCGGCCTTGCCTGAACCCTCTCTAGATTGGGCCTTAACTGACATGTCCTCTGTATTCGAGCCACTATCAGACTCCTATGACTGGTTATTGATGTGCCGTGATTTTACGTCACTTTCGACGCATAAAACCAAGAAATTATGCACTTTCCGGGTATGTTTATATAAGTATGATATGTTCTGTGCTTAATGTTGCAGGAAAATAGGTTCGGAAGTGAACTGGGCAAATTTATGCTAAAAATAACTGAAAAGGTGACTTCCAGGCACTTCATGAGTCGTTGGCAGGAGGCATGACTAGTTGGTGAAGGCGTGGGCAAAAGTTGAAGTTTGAAGAAAAAGAGACAGTGTACATAACGAGTTGATGGAATGACTTGTTACACCTGGTAACGAGTCGTGAGGTCAATCGAGAAGGCTGAAAGAGAAAATCTTAACAAAGTGACCAGTGAAGTTAACGATAGACATAACGAATCGTCACGTGATGAAACGACTCGTTAGTAGTTCACTAGAACCAACCGTAAGGTGCACTTGAACTTTTGAAGAAGTAGACCACGAGGGAACTAACTACTCGTGCTCAGGCACGATGAGTCGTTAGGTGACCCATTTCCACAACTGGGTATGTTGCTGAGGACAACTATTTTAAGCAAAGCATGACTCATTAGAAGGCCAAACGAATGGTCACCAAGCCCACACTGCCGACCTGGTTTCCAGTTTTAATTAGGAAAAGGATTTCTTGGAACTATAAATACACAATTTAGGTTTATTTTTTAAGGACGATTAGAAACAATTAGAGAATAATTTATAGAGCCGATTTTATTAGTTTTCAAATAGGATTTTGGTGTTGTTCGATTGTTCTTGAATCAAGAAACAAGTTTTACAATTTTGTTCTTGAATTTGAGGATCAAAAGCAACATTGGAATTTATTCATCAATTTTGGAGCTTTATTCAATCTACATGGTTTTTCTTCTATGATAATTTGTAAGTTTCAATTATGATTTATTCAATATATTGTGATTGTAATAATACAAGCATGAGTAGCTAAACCCATAACTAGGTTTGTGGGAACCAAGATGAATTAACACACATAGGTAAAATACTTAGTGATTCTTGAACGAAGTTTTATGCATTTATTGTTTTCCCCTTCGTTTTGATTGATTCTTTACGATTGCAAATGTTAGGACTTGCCTTATTCTTACTTACCGAACCAAGGAGGCAATCAATGGGAAAAGGGATTAAATACGGAGATTTGAGGCTATCAACCCTCACCTAATAGCTTGAACTTGTTCGGGAATAGCTAATCCGATATTAAGGGTAAGGGTCAACTAAAGTACACCCGTATATGGACCAAGTTGCGTAGTGATAATCATCTAGATAGGGGACCAACCATTTAGGTGAACCTAACTTACCGATATTGCATGTTAAACACCAAAATAGATCACTAGTGTATAAGCCTTGTGGTTATGAAATCTTGGGGAACACAATCCTAGTCAAGTCGTTAATTGAATATAAATCGAATTTGATTTCAGCATTTAGTAATTTTACTTTTGTTCATTATTCTATATTTTCCCCCTTCGGAAATAAGTAACTCAATAGTAACAATTATTTACATTAATTTAAGCTCTTGTCATATTTTCAGCGGGATCGACCTCAACCTTTGTTGGGTTCTATATTTGACAATCGACCGCTTATATCTCAATTGCGAGATGTAATTTGGGCGACATCAAATTTTGGCGTCATTGCCGGGGAATACGGCTAAGGCTTTTGTTAATTGTGTTTGTTTTACTATTGGTTCTTGTTTCATTTTTATGTTTTTGTTTTTGTTTTTGTATCTAACAGGTCTTACCCATGGAGTAGTTACTATTTCTCGATGACCTAGCAGCTGTGTTGATGGACATTGGGGCTGAGGAGATTCATGGGAGTGAGGAGATTGTAAATGCACTTGCTGGAATGGGGTCATACACTTACGCTCTAAATAAAATCGATCTTGATTTGAAAAATCGGGTGACCCTACCAGCCAAGCCATCTATTGAGGAGCCTTCAATGTTGGAGCTCAAAGCACTCCCATCCTATTTACAGTATATATTTTTGGGAGTCGGTAACACTTTACCGGTCATTGTTGAAGCTGACCTGGAGGAATGGCAAGTGGAGGCTTTGGTTTCCGTCTTGAAGAGATACAAAAAAGCCATTGGGTGGACCATTGTAGATATTTATTGGAATCCCAGACGGTATTCGCAGTCACAAGATCCAGCTAGAACCAGATTGCATTTCGAGTACTGAACATCAACGTAGGTTGAATCCACCTATGCAAGAGGTGGTCAAGAAGGAAATCATAAAGTGGTTGGATGTAGGTGTGGTTTATCTTATTGCAGACAACAAATGGGTGAGCCCAGTCCAGTGTGTACCGAAAAAGGGAGGAATCACGATGGTCCCAAATGAGAACAATGAGCTCATTCCTCTAAGACTAGTCATCAGTTGGAGAGTATGCATGTATTACAGAAAGCGAAACCGGTGGTCGCAGAAAGATCACTTTCCAATGCCATTCATGGACCAGATGTTAGACAGACTTACAGGTAGAGAATGGTATTGTTTCCTTGATGGTTATTCGGGGTATAATCAGATTTGTATAGCCCCTGAAGACCAAGAGAAGACGACATTCACTTGTCCATATGGTACATTTTCTTTTAAGAGGATGCCGTTCGGGTTATGTAATGCACTCGCCACTTTTCAAGGTTGCATGATGTCCATATTTTTTTTGACATAGTGGAAGACATCATTGAAGTCTTTATGGATGATTTTTTCATGGTGGGTGACTCATTCGAGGATTGTCTGGCTCATTTGAGAAAGGTGCTTTAGAGATGCGAAGAGACAAATTTGGTTCTTAACTGGGAAAAGTGCCATTTCATGGTCAATGAAGGAATAGTGCTAGGCCAAAAGATTTATGGTAAGGGTATGGAGGTAGATCGGGCCAAGATTGAGATGATTGCTAGTCTACCACCTCCAATTTCTATGAAAGGTGTTCGAAGCTTTTTGGGCCATGCAGATTTTTACAGAAGATTCATCAAGGACTTCTCCAAAATTGCACATCCATTGTGTAAACTACTCAAGAAGGAGGTGAAGTTTGTTTTTGACGAGGCATGTCACTGAAGGCGTTCAAATGTCTTAAAGAGAGATGGACCACGACCCCAATTATACTGGCACCTAACTGGTCTTTTCCTTTTGAGGTTATATGTGATGCTAGAGGTCTGGCCCTAGTCGTTGCGTTGGGTAAAAGGCGTGAATAGATTTTTCATCCAATTTATTATGCTAGCAAGGCTCTTAATGCTGCTCAGAAAAATTATACCGTGATAGAACATGAGTTGTTGGCTGTAGTTTTTGCATTTGAGAAGTTTCGGGCATACTTTCTCGGAACTAAGGTGATAGTCCACACAGACCATGCAGCTTTGTGATATCTGATGGCAAAGAAATATGCCAAACCACGGTTGATTCGATGGATTTTGCTGCTACAAGAGTTCAAGTTTGAGGTAAAAGACCTGAAAGGGATTAAAAATCAGGTTGCGGACCACTTATCCATATTGGAATGATGCAACACTTAGAAATGAGCATGACATAGATGATGCATTTCCAGAAGAGCAGGTTCTAGCGGCATCTCAAGATCTCATCCCATGGTTTGCAGACTTTGCTAATTATCTGGTGAGTGATGTTGGACCGGAGCACTTATCTTTTCACCAGAGGAGGAAGTTTATGTACGATGTGTAGACATTCTTTTGGGATGAGCCTTACTTATTCTGGATTTGTACTAATGGGGTTATTCGGAGATGCGTACCCGAGGTGGAGATGCTGAGTATATTGGAGGCCTACCCTCATCCACTGTGGAGGTCACCACAACGGGATTCGCACAGCTCACAAAATTCTACAACATGGGTACTATTGGACAACCATTCACCATGATGCGCACGATTTTGCGAAGGCATGTGATGCATGTCAAAGACAAGGAGGCATATCATGGAGGCATGAGCTTCCTCTTACTCCCATCCTCGTTATTAAGCTGTTTGATGTATGGGGTATTGATTTCATGGGTCCATTTGTGAGCTCAAATGGGATGAAGTACATACTTGTTGCTGTTGACTACGTTTCGAAATGGGTGGAAGTAGTTGCTTTGCCCAACAATGAAGGGAGGAGTGTCACGGCGTTCTTGAAGTGAAATATATTTTCTAGATTTGAGACCCCTAGAGCCATCATTAGTGATGGGAGTTCGCATTTCTTTAACCGGTTGTTTCGCTCTTTATTGGAAAAATATGGGGTCAAACATAGGGTGGCCACACCCTATCATCCGCGGTCTAGTAGGCAGGTTGAAGTCACCAACCGGGAGATAAAGACTATTTTGGCGAAGACTGTGAATACAAATCGGACATATTGGGCAAGAAAGCTAGATGATGCTTTATGGGCCTATCGGACCTCCATCAAGAATCCTATAGGTATGTCTCCTTATCAGCTTGTTTATGGTAAAGCATGTCATCTTCCGGTTGAATTTGAGCATAAAGCTATGTGGGCGTTCAAGAAGTTGAATTTTGATTAGAACGAAGCTGCGAACTTAAGGCTTGATCAGTTGAATGGACTAGATGAATTTCGTTTGAAAGCCTATGAGATTTCTGAAATTTATAAACTAAGAATGAAATTTCAACATGACCGAAAAATCGAGAAAAGAGAATTCAGTCCAGGTGATATGGTGTTCTGGTTTAATTTTAGACTTCGGTTGTTTCCTGGAAAGTTGAAGTCTAAGTGGCTGGGACCTTTTCGCATAGTCCATGTATTCTCCCATGGGGCAATTTAATTGGAAAATCATGAAGGAAAGTGGTTCAAGGTAAATGGTCAACGGGTAAAAGCTTATTTGGGGAGAAGTGAAGAACTCAAACTGGTAGACCTGTGGACTCTGAGTGAAGTCTAAGTAACTTGGGGGAATTAAGTCATGCCGCGGTGTTAAATTGGGTGCTGCATGGGAGGCAACCCATGTAGGTGTCTTTGTGAAGTTTGAGTAGCCAAAACGCCCACGTCGTGCTGCGACGTTAAATCAAACGCTTTTTAGGAGGCAACCCAAGTTGTAAATGTAAGAAAAATCTAGTGTTTACGTTTGTTGATGGGTGCAGGTGATTAAGATGGAAAATCTGAAGATGGAACCAAAAACTGGAACTTCAGTTCTGGTGCAAAAAAGTCACAGAACGAGTCGTCGTCTGACCTGACGACTCGTTCAATCAACTCGTGAAGAGAACTGCAGAAAACAAGGGAGCAACGGGCGACTTAACGATTCGTGTCTTGAAGAAACGAATCATCATGTCCCCTATCATGTACACTGGATCAAAGTTTGAATTAAAAGGAAAAGGGTGATCACGATTCACTCAACGAATTGTTGGGAGACCAAATGAGTCATTCAGTGACCCATCTTGAAGCTACACCAGTCCAAGGACCACGACTCAGGCCAAGACTCGTTGGGTGACCCCATGAGTCGTTGCTTGACTCGTAGGTCCCAGGTAAGTTTACTAAACTCTAGTCATGACACAAAAGGGCTCAACGAGTCGTTTAAGCACTTAACGACTTGTCACACTGGGCGTTATATAATTTAATGACCATATCTAACCCGACCCAGGAATGGAATTGGGGAAAATTTTGATTTGAATCATTAATACCCGATTTCTTTTCCTTCTCCTATTTCTCCTCACTAAACTTAAACCCAACACCCTCCACTTCAAATTTCCCTCTTTTTCTTCTTCTAGTCAAACCCCATTGACAGAACTCCTTGACCTTGCACGCAATTAGTCAAACATATACACGATTGCACTCCGTCCTTGTTCAAGCATATTGTGAGTACTCTTTCCCATTTAAATCTTGAATATCGTTGCATTTAAACAAGAAATTTTATAGGACCTATGTTGTGAATAAAATTGAATTTACTTCGGGTAATATTGTGCTTGTGCAACATCTGTGCCTCTTTATGTTTGATGAACCCTAGGAAGGTGTAAATAAATGGGTGTCGATTGTATGTACACTTGGGTTGATTTAAGAATGTGATGATTTTGTGTTTGTTTAGTTGAATATTGGGAAGAAGATGAAGATGAACTATGTGTGAACTGGAACTCTTGAGCACGAGTTATATCACGAGTCGTTGGATAACCAAACAACTTGTTGTGTAGCTCGTCCTGAGTGGGAAAATTAAACCACTAAGGAAGTGTACCTAACGACTGGCCTAACAACTCTTTGCCTTTTGCAATGACTCGTTGGGACCAGTCATTAAGTACACTGGCCCAACTTGAAGGAAATCTATTGTGTGACGACGAACGACCTCACGAGTCGTTGCCTGAGGCAATGACTCATTTAGCCACCAGGACCACTGGGCACTAGCCCACAAATGATTTTTTTCATCTAATATTGCATGCTAACAATGTCTCCACAGGTACAATGGCTCCAAAAGGTACACCAAAGAAGGGCACAACAAAGAAACAAACACTTGAGCGCAGTCAACCTTCATATAGTAGACTGCGTGATGATCCGTCCTCCTCTGAAGAGTCAAGTGGATCTAAGGAAGAGTATGACATATTAGAGGAGCAGTTATTGAGGAGATCCACCAGGTCTAGGGCTCAACAAAGTTAAAATCCGACAGCCTTGGTCGGTGCTCCCACTCCACTGGCAAAGGATCCGCCCAGCCGCACCGATGAGAATGCTAGGGCTACTGCTGCACTTGTTCTTGAGGCTCCAACAGTTGGGCAAAACATAGAGAGAGTTGACGAATCATATGCTAAGTGAGGGGACTCTAATAATGAGCTGACTGAGACCTCGGACACATCAAATGAGCAACCAAGAAATGTGCGGAGATGGTGTGTCCATTGCATGCGAGCTATATACAATAGAGATATTTCTCCTAATGAGAAAGACAATACGAAGAGAAGTATATACGAGGAGCCAAGGCTGATCATCACAGGGCTGAAAGACCTTCCTGAGCTACAAGCGATGTTTGATAAATACAGGTTCGGGTGGTTTACCGAGCCATCAGGTAGCTACAGCCCGTGCTTAGTTCGAGAGTTCTATGTAGCATATGTGGCCACATTGCAACGGTTGACATTACGGGGCCAATATTGGAAGAAGAGGCCCGCCTTAAATCAGGTGTTGGTGAGACAGACTCCGATAGATATCTCTGAGCGGACAATCTCCAGGATGCTGCATGGGCCAGATTATCATGCTCTTATGAACACGACAGAGTTCGATCATAGGCTATCTAAGCTGAAGAAAGTCAGAACCAAAAAGTTGAAAAGGCAGGAGCGCATACATCAATATACTTGGCTTTCTTGGATCATTGCTACGAGAAGTCCGTTAGTGGAATGGCTGCATAGTATAGAGTCGTAGATAAAGAAGGCCACACTGAACTTTCAGGAGAAATTTTGGTGGTCACTGGTGCGGCACAGGATGGTACCAACCAGCAATGACAACATCCTTTCACCTGACAAAGCAGCTTTGGTAGCAAGTGATAAGGGGCATATTTATATGCCAAATCGATACTCAAATGTATAACTTTTGTCTTGTTTGTCTATTAATGTGTGTACATTCTCATGTAAATTGTACG
>JACEIK010011500.1:0-26258 GCA_018107945.1 Datura stramonium | reverse complement strand
GGTGGGAGGTGGCGGGTATCCCATGGAATTAGTCGAGGTGCGCGCAAGCTGACCTGGCCACCACGGTTGCCAAAAAAAAAAAACCTAGACTTAAAAGTTAAAACAGCTGATGCAATTATGCATAGATCCAATAATTATGATCTTGATATTGATGATAGGGTTGTTCAGCTTCTAGAGCATTGTTGTTGGCAAACAAAAATTGTCTCATAAAGCAGATCTGAACTGATTGGGATTGAGGCACAGTTGATTCATTGATTGATGAAACTACAGGGGTCAAAATGTGAACTAGATCTGGGTGGCGTTTGGTTTTAAAATTTGAAAAATATTTTTGTAATATTTTTCAGTTTTTGCAGAAACAATTTCTCAGCCGAACTCCACGAAAGAAATCTTGCAAGAAAAGGAAAAAAAATTCAGTTTCTGCCAAAACTGAAAAACTTCGCCGAAGTTCTAAACTGAACTATTTTTTACAAAAACTCTTTCTTCCACATTTTAAACCAAATCCCACTTTATGTGTTTAAGTAAATACTCCCCCGTCTCAATTTAGGTGTTCCATTTTATTTGGCACAATCCAGGTAAGAGCATGTAAATGGAAATGAGTCCAAAAGTGTAGTGTATATTGTATATAAAGGTAAATTGAAGGAATTCAAAATTTAATCTGTTCAAAAGTGGGTCCGGCACCTTTTAAACAATAGAATGTGGAAAAAGTATTAAGCTCTATAGTAGGAATAAGTTAACACAATTTTGGAACCAACCTGTAATAGAAATAGAATAATGGGAAAAGGTCCAAATTTGTCCCTAAGCCTTGAGAAATGGTCTAGATTTGACCTCCATTAATAGTCGGGATCAGATTTACCCTCGTCGTTACAAAATTAGGTTAGCCCTTTTCCTTTGTAAAAATGCCCACGTATTGGAAAGCCTTCGTCTTTAGTCAATAAGGGCAATTTGCCGCTTTTGCAACGGCAGGGGTAGATTTGATCCCAACTATTAATGGAGGGCAAACTTAAATTTCACAAACTTCAAGGGAAAATTTGGACAATTTCACATAATTCAAGGGCTAATTTGACCCTTTTCCTTTGAGAAAATATCCACGTGTTGGAAAGCCTTCGCCGTTAGTCAATAAGGGCAAATTTAGCTCCATTTTGTAACGCAGGGGAAGATCTGACCCCAACTACCAACCAAGGGCAAACGTAGACCATTTCATAAGTTCAAGGGAAAATTTGGACTTTTTTACTTAGCATAGTCTTTTTTAGTATGAAGGGAGTTGTAAATCTTGCAATAACAGATTCACACAATAGGTGAAAATGAGTCCAGAAGTAGAGATAGTATTTATTTGAAAAATTTTGAAATTTCGTTTGCTCAAATTTAGGTCGCACAGAACCATTTTACAAATAGAATATTGAAAGAAAAAATAAGTTGACAACTTTGGAACAACCTAATATAGATAAATTATTGAGTATGAAGGAAGTAGTAATAAGTAAATCATCAGAGGTAACGCCTTCCAACAATAGGGTTCAGGTGAAGACCAAAAAATAACCAGTACACGAACAAAACCAAAGGTAAGCTGCAGAAACTAAAAGGAACTAAATGTGCCAATAGCATAGCAAAGACGTCTAGGCATAATAGCTTGTGAAAAGAACAAACTACCTTCCTAAAGGCTCATTAGCTTTAAGTAATTATACTTAGGTGTAACAGTGAAAACTAGAATCTGGAGGTTTTAGGGTAGCATTATTAATAAGCTGGGCAGGTACATGAGAAATGCCACTTCGGGGTATCAAAGTTAGGAGACAAAGAAAGGAAAAAAGAGTAACTTGGTATTTGTCTGTGCCCTTTCTTCCCTGCTAGCTCAATCTATGGATTTTCCTGATTGTGGATTTTATAGATCAAACATCATGCTTTCTTATTGATTAATGTTCTATTCTTACACCTTAAAGTTGACCAGCTTCCAGTTCCAAAGATTTAAGAGCTCAAAGGGTTTACTATTTGAAGTCCATAATGATGATGATGACTTCTCAGACCTGGGGCCTCCAGTAGAAAGAGCTATTGGACAGCTGAAGTTAGTGACGAAGAAGCCCGATCCTTTTCTGGTATGCTTTTCTGATTTTATTAATAGCTTAGGACTTCTAATCATTGGGTACATGAACTGATTTGCTTGAAGACGTTACCAATACCTTGTGGGTCACAGAAACTTGATAATGGTAGAAAAGTATCATCTCGCAAGTCTCGCAGTGAAAGCAAGCAACACGTAGAGGGCAGAATCTTAACTCTTGATAAACCTCGTCAAAGTGAGTTTGGTAATGGTGATGATGCTTCTGGATCGACTTATACAACTTCAGATGCTGCTAGTATGAATGGTCGAAGGTCAATCTCAGTTGGGGATGTACCTTCTACCATCAGCCTTTCTCAGCTCGTAGAAGCAGTTTCAGTCTTCGGAAAGGTTTGCACTGCTTCAGTTAGACATCTGCCCAATGGGCTTAACTGTTGGGACATCCAATTCAAGGTATGCTATTGATTTCTTGAAATTCTGCCTTCAGCACCATCAATGAGGAAAAGTTTGTTTATTAACTGTTTTAACTGTTGGCAAGAGCTTAGAATCCTGCAACAGAGCAATGAGAGCTGGTACATTAACTGTTGGGAGTTCTCATCTTCCTATCCATCCCCTGCGGACTTCTATGGTTGTTACTATCAGGATTGAGGACATTTCCAAAGACGCTTCCGTCCATGAGCTACACTCAATCTGTAAATCTGTTGGCACGACAGAAGGCTTGGCACGGGTAAGCAAGGATGGTGTAGATGCCTTATTTACAGTTGAGAATGACACAGAATCGAAGGCTATCCTCGAAAAGTAAGTGGTGGTTCAACCTGGAACAAAAGGTCTTATTGTTTCTGTTTTCACTCTTGTAGGTTAGCGGGCTGGTTCTTGTGCTGTATTTTGCTATCTCAAAAGTATAATTTATACTGTATAAAACTGTTATTATCATGGCTTCATTTTGGAAGGAGATGGAAGGGAGAAATCAATCCAGAAATCACTCCACTTTATTACAGCATCACCATTAATCATATTCTTTGTTGGGCCATGATGTTTTTAACTGACCATTTGCATCCATACTCCATTTTCTTAGCATGTGCCATATTGTTTGCATATGATAAACTATGAAAGAATGATATTTACAGAGAGAAAAAAGAACATGGAAATAACTGGTATTGACATCTGGCCTGTTCATTTCCTCTCTTCCATCTTTTCCTTAGCAGAACATACTGTTCTTCCAATATTGGTGGACACTGATTGATAACCTATGATATTTCATCTATTGTTTGGTCACGGATTTTAATTATGCCATCTGAAATCAAATTGTTGCACATCTTGTTCACAATTTGATCTTGCCTTTACTAGAATGGATGAGAATATACTTGGTGTAACTTTGTTATGTATTTTTCTCTTCTCAGGTTGAATGGTACTATTGTTGGTGGTCATTGCCTATCAGCTTCTTTATTACCTAGCAGCTCATCATCTGCTTCCATGTCTGAAAATGAGGATGCTAGATGGAAGATGGCTTTACAAATTAACAACTACTTGACAGAACTCAAAAGGCAACTTCAGAATAAGAAAGGGGATTTGGAGGAATTTCAGGTGCTGAAAGTGCAAATGGAGGATCTTCAGATGCTACATGAGGGGATAATGCATCTTGAAGATATTCCTTCTATCATTGATACATCTGACATTTGATTCTTGATTTTCAAAACATCTTCTCTATTCAAGAATGTTCGCATGCTAACAACAGGATCGCTCTCTTCAAGCCTCTTCGTCCCCCCTTCATGTGCCTCCTTGACATTGCTTTTAGCTGCTGAAATGCACCTCTTTGCAGACTGTCCCATCTTGTAAAGGATTGGCCGCCCCAAGTTTAGTACCATTATATATGCAATAGTGATGCCATGGGGATTTTTGCAATTATCCCTATATGAAATGTTTCTTAAGTTTTCCCTTATGCATGTCCCGACGTTAATTTCTTAATTTTCCAATTTCATTTTCATATTTGGTGGACAGGAAAGTTTAACTAAGCTACGCCTGACTATCCGAATTGCTGTGAATTCTTGCGAGAAGAAGCAAACTAGATATTAGCGCTCTTCTGATAACCCTAAGTCAAGGGTAAGTCAGGGCGCTTCTAGTTGTTCTCCTTAACTTTTGACTGCCTCATTTCTGGTAACTGAAAAGACTACCACTGGAGGAATCCTTAGAAAGAAAGGAAGTGGTTGATGATTTGTTTGTGGTGGTTGTGAGTTGTGACAAATGATTGCTTCTGGCGCTTGGTTTTTCGTTCCCTGAGGCTATTTCCTCCCCAACATTGAGTTAAATTTTGATAAACAAAGTTGGATTTATAGTTTCAAACTTCCCAAATGTATGGCAGCATGGGATGGGAAAAATTGCTTTATGGACATTACGTGTGGGAACTGAAAAAATAAAATACCCGAATTTTGAACTGGTTGAAGAACTACTTGGTGAACACGAGGGAGTAGCAATGGGAAGTGTGGAAGATGGACAAATTTGAGAATAGGAGGAGGAAATAGTAAAGACCACAGGAAGAGAAGGAAAAGGAATTCGAATTGGCCTGGAGCTTCTATAGTTGTTTCTTTGACAGCTTTAATGGTTTGTTGGCTTGATCTCATGTGTTTGCAAGCAGTGTAAAATCGTTGTTTGACAAAGAGGAGATTGGAAGTTCGGGTAACACACCTTTGATTTATGTGTTGACTAATTTGTCAAAAACCTAAAAAAGAAAAGTGTCGACAGAAGATTTTGGTAGGACCCTTTCACCGATCCATTAATTCCGGTTTTTGTTTAATTTTTGCAGAAGTTGCAGTCCAACACTAATTTCAAACTGCTAAAACACTACTTCGTTCTCGAACAATAAATCAACCACTCGGATGCCTCATCATCATAATTCATACCAGACTCTTTGATCTACTGTGAATGGATTGTTTATTTCGTTGATTGCTTTTTTTAACATGTTTTTCCAAATTTGAGAGTGGAGTGGCATGGTGCAGGGAAGTGAAGGAAGACAAGAAAGGAATGTCAAAGAATCGGCAAATTGTGTTAACAGAGGGAAATAGAACAGGACTGTCTTCTGAGAAGATGTTAACTTTGAACATATGGTGCACAAGCCATTCTCTGAAAGTTCTAGTTGTGCACAAGTGCCTCACGCGAAGTCCTAATTAACGTCAGGACAATACGTGTTTAATCTACAGATTCATCTCCTTTTGGTCCCATATTCAAAATTCTACAGGTATCTTGCCCATTTTCTGGTGCTGATACATTAATTGAGGAGCACTGCTCAATCTTATATTCCCTCTCATCTACTAAAGACTTCATGTAGGAACAAGGCCGGTCCTCTGTCTCCATATGACTAGGCTCCTGCCCTGGACTAAAATGCAATTCAAATGATGATGGTCCAAGAGGCTGAGTCCTCATTTGCACAGACCGCAAAAGTGCAGCTCTCCTTAAGTCAGCAGAGTGGCATATATCACTGGGTGATGATGGAAATCGACCCTCAGAATCAGAGCCTCGTTGACGAGGCTGTGAGGATGTGGCAGGAGGGAAGTTGCAGGAATGTGACGGGTATGACGTGGAGGGAGGACCTGATGAGAATCCATTCATTGGTCTGTGATATCGGTAGGGTGAGACTGGACTAGTTGGTGCGCTCTCAGGTTGCGGGGAGCTGGTATTTGTCAAAGGTTCATAGCATCTTGAGTCATCTGAATCTTCTGACATTGGGGAATATTGAAAGGACATCTCGTCCCTGAAAAACAAACATAAAAAGTCAAATAAAACTTGATAATAAAAAGCAAGGAGACAGCAAATACAGGATCTTCTTCTGTTACTACAGTTCATATAAGCTTACAGGTAAATTTGCCAAGTCGTAAATAGTTAGGACATCCATATCTCAGAAGAATTCAGGGAGTCTATCTCTACAGGTGATTCACGGGGAGCTAAATCAAAATTGAATGTTTAAATGCTTCACAAAAGTAAGCAGATCCAAAAGCATGCATGATGATAGATTGGTCTATCTACAGAATCTACACATCTGTTTGTTTCTTTCT
Organism: Datura stramonium; assembly: GCA_018107945.1. Lineage (NCBI taxonomy): Eukaryota > Viridiplantae > Streptophyta > Magnoliopsida > Solanales > Solanaceae > Datura > Datura stramonium. The sequence continues at coordinate 20,168 of JACEIK010011500.1, read as the reverse complement.
TGTGGTTCTGGAGGGGATTAAGAAATTCTCTTCAGACACTGAACTGGACCAGAATGACCAAGACTTCACTAATCATAACTTCGAAACAGATTTTTGCACTATTCATGCTGTTTTATTTGACAGTAGACTACAGTATCCTTGACATTTGCATGGGGCATCAGTTCTCTTACAACAAATTACAAGACAAGTCACCCCCTTTTAAGATTTTGGAACTACAAAACCATACAGCGGTGACCCCTCAGTTACACTTAAAAGTCAAATGACTATATATGGTCTATACTTCCTTGCCAACCATTTTTTGCTCTGAACTCCAAGTGCCATGACAAGCAACACCAATAGAGATGTCACTGCTTGTTTCACCTAGTAATCTTTTGATATATTCCCAATGTCGGTGTATCTAATGCTCTCAACACTTCTCACTTTTCGCAATAGAATTGCTCTAACAGGCACTACAATGTTAAACAGAATCATAGTAGTGACTCTAACAGTGAGCATCACAGAATCAGCAAAAACTAGTCATGCTCTTGAGAAAGACAGGAGACAGCTACCAGATGACATCTACGAGTTTTAGTTTTCTGTTATTCATCAATCCAAAAGGAGCTTTTACATTTTGACTGGCCATTTCTACAAGTTAGCTGCCAGATGACATCTATGAGTTTAGTTTTCTGTTATTCATCAATCCAAAAGGAGCTGTCACCTTTTGACCGACCATTTCTATAAGTAAGCTGCCAGATGACATCTACGAGTTCTAGTTTTCTGTTATTCATCAATCCAAAAGGAGCTGTCACCTTTTGACCGGCCATTTCTACACGTTCTGAAGGTGTTTTGACTAATTTATCTGTGTTCAGTATATTCTGTTGCAACTAGATTCATAGAAACTGCTTTCCCATACTATTGTGTTTCATCAGTTTTGCAGATCTTAACGTTTTATTTTAACACTCTCCTACATAGGACTTATATTGGGCATAAAATGCATACATTTAGCCGCCATTTAGTCTTCATATGTGTTCTCTTGTCATCATTTGATTACAATTATGATCATTTCGTGCTTATTACCTGTGTTTCTTTATGTAGGAATGATGTTTGAGCTAATGAACGCGTTTGGAGCTAAAATGACTATCTTGGAGCTTCAAAGTCTGAGTAGAAGTCCAAGAAAAGTAATCAAGACCGAGTTCTAGGTTCAAAGACAAGACAAATTGGACATGTAAAAAAGGAAGAAAACCGAAAATGTGCAGCAACAAAGTGTGCGCGTTGTGGCCATGCTACGCGACGTCAGCTTTGAGATGAAGACAGATGGTGAAAAATCAGGAGTCTGGAAAATTGGGCGTGCACGCGGCGGCCACGCTACGAGGCCCACGTCGTGCCATGCTTAATTTTGGCCAGATTTCAGATTTTGTCTATTTAAAGGGTATTTTAGTCCAAGAATTCTTTGTACGCGGTATAAATAGACTAATAACTCGTTTGTGAAGGTTTACGTTTGATTTTGAAGGCGTCACTTCTGACCTAAGGAGGGAGAGACCAACTTCTGGGAGGCAAGAACAACATGAGGAGCAGGAGTAACTGAAATTCAACCTAGAGTGCAATCTCTTCTATTTTTCTTAATAGTTCATTGTGAAAATCTATGTTATGCTCTTAAACACTAGTATGAGTAGCTAAATTCTTTTTCGAGGATGATGGAACCACTTGTTGGATGAACTTGTGATTTTGCTTAATTATAATCGAGTTGTTCTTTTCATCTATATTTGTTCAACTACGCATTGATTGTAGATGTGTAGTTAATTGAATGGCCCTCAATTAACGATGTCGTTGTATCTTGTTGTTCTTGAGAGATACTGTGAGATTAGGTTTTAATTGAGCAACGTCACTTCGAAGCATTAAGAGATTAATGACTGAGATTTAAAAGTGGAGGTTAGAGATAAAAAAGCATTGACGCGATCTAAGTGAATAGATTAATTGGTTAGCTAGAGTTCATTCGAGAGAATAACGCTAAAAAATTACTACACTTGATCGAGAGATATTTGTGGTAAGAAAAGATTTATGATCGATAGAGATTAGTTCGGCAAGATTATAGTTAACATGTCAAAGTTTATCCCGACATTTGGTTACTCTAGAAAGAAAGTCGTCAATTACTTGATTATTTTTATTGATTTAATATTTATTAGTTAGGTAGCTTAAAATAAAAATATTAATCTTTAAAACTCATAAAATTGTTTGAACTTATTTTCTTAGTGATATTGAATAATTATAGTTAAATCTTAATTCTCTGCGGGATTCGACTTTGAACTTAAAAATCAAATTATATTTGCAGCGACCGCTTATCCTTTTTAGGACGAGTTTTGGGCGTGATCAAGGACCACCTCCTATATTATGGCGGTGAAATCCAAGAGGTCAAATGTGTGAGTATGTGTCATGCGTATGTGCATTTTTCTACAAGGGAAATATGTGTAGAAAAGTTTGATGCGTCAAAAAGTTGAAGTAGCAACTCTGCATCTTTCCTTGTTTGTAAATTGCTTCCCACTTACAGAGTAACATACTAGAAGAGGGAACCACTAAATTCTCAAATATAATTATAAGGTGGGTAGCCCTTAGGGCTTAGTTCAAGTGGCAAAGGTTAAGAGACTTGTGACTTAGAGATCACAGGATCAAGCCCAGCGCCTTGCGAACTAAGTCTGGTATTAAGTGGAGCAAGGCAGAGGAGCAGGCGAATTATCCCGAGTTTCAAGGGTTACAATTGATCCTAAGGGTGGCCCAAAGGGACTTCTCGGTCATTAAAAAAAAACTAATAAGAGTTTCAAAATAAATAAATAAATAATAAGGCGGGTAAGTTTCAATTCAAAATTGGAAATGGACAAGAAATCTACATAAACCATGCACGTCATGGAAGTTTTTAGATGTTCAAGTCTCCATATATTTACTAATCAGATATATTATAGTTTACTTGTTATAGAACATTGTTGCAGCATACAATGCTTCTCTTAGTGTAATGTATCCAACCAAAAGAATAGCAGAGTACGTTTTCCAAGGCTGTCTCTCTCCTACCCTGTAGGAGAGAGAAATCTGTCTCTTTAAGCTCCGATAACAATTCCGATCAGGTCTCATGGGCGAAAACAGGATCTATTTCAATGCGGGCTTCAAATCATTCAATATTACAAGATGGTCGACCGACAGAACAGTGTGGTACGAGTGGGTGGAAAGAAGCCGAAAGCTAATGAGCAGATCATCCATGAGCAGGAGCTCGTTAGAATGGGTATGCAAGGTGTTAAAGGAAGCATCAGCGGACCAGAAAAATACAGTTCTAAGATGGAAGCACACAGACTTAGGAGCTGTACATTTCTGCACGAGGAAGAGCAATATGCAGGGGAGTTACATAAGTACACTCACCCTAAACAGGGATGGAAGGTCAACTCTCATTATTCCGGAGCTAGCTGTAAGGGCAGGTTGGTGGGATATAGCCATAAAGATTGAGAACTTCATTAAAGGCCCAAGATTGCAGGGGAATGCAGCCCCCCCAAGATTAAGTGAGATCAACTACCCATATGCGAAAGCAGTACAGGGTAGTAAATGGCAAACAAAAAGCATTAGAGAGGCTGAGATTAATAGCAAGGAGGGCACAATAGAAGTTAAGGCCATTAATGACACAGCAGAGACAGGCAATCTGTCAAGATGTTTGGTGGGCTGGGCAGAGGCACAGACAAAGGAAAAACCTACCTTGGCTGACATTATAAGGTGGTCTTCTTCTAACTGGAAAACTACTTTTGGGGTCAAAATCTATGAATTAAATGAGGATAGGTTCCTTTTTGAGTTCCCTAACAAGTACATGGCAGAACAGGTACTTAGAGGAAAGTGGAGCTGGAAGGGATTACCCTTCAAAATCGAATGGTGGTCACGAACGGCCAACACAATTCAAAATAATTGCAAATTAATCTCATGGAATGTGAGGGGGCTGAACTGCAGAGAAAAAAGGAGACTAGTGAAAAGCATGATAATGGGATGGAAGGCAGACATCTACTGCCTTCAAGAAACAAAATTAGAAGGGGACATTTCAGGGAAAGTTAAAGAATTGTGGGGGAATAAATGGGTAAAATATTCTTGTGTGGAGGCCAGTGGGACCAGGGGAGGGATCAAGATGATGTGGGATAGCAGAATATGCAAGTTCGAGGCTATGCTGCAGAATTTTCAATGTCACATAACAGGAGTTTATGCTCCAAACTGCTACAGGGAGAGGAGATTAGTATGGGGGGAAATTAGTGGTGTTAGAGGACTAATGGTAGGGCCATGGGCTGTATGTGAGACTTCAATGTTTGCAGATTCATTTCAGAGAAAAGACACTCCAATACAAGAACAAGAGGCATGAAGGAATTCTCAGACTTTATTGAAGATATGAGCTTAGTTGATCTGCAAATGGAGAATGCAACTTATACATGGTTCAAAGGTGACAACAATGTAACAGCATCTAGACTGGACAGGATTTTGATCTCGAAAGAATGGGATGATAGCTCCAACAACATAAAATTGACTCCTCTTCAGAGATTAACCTCTGATCACACCCCTATTGCTTTACAAGGGGGTAACTGGAACAGGAACAAAAGCTATTTCAAATTCGAGAACTGGTGGCTGACTATCGAGGGGTTCAATGACATAATCAGGGAATGGTGGAACAACTTTCAATTTACTGGTAGAGCAGACTACATTCTATCATGTAAAATGAAAGCTCTTAAAGGCAAGCTAAAGGAGTGGAGCAAAAATGAGCAAGGAAACCTAGCCACACAAAAGAAGGTGCTACTGGGAAGATTGGCAGCTCTGGACACAGTCCTGGCAGAAAGAGCACTAACAGAAGAGGAGATCTCTACAAAGGGAGCACTGTTGCTACAATATGAGGAACACATTAAGAGAGAAGAAATTGCTTGGAGGCAAAGGTCGAGGGCATTATGGCTGAAGGAGGGAGATAGAAACACAAAATTCTTCCACAAGGTAGCAAATGCACATAAGAGATATAATTGCTTGGATGAGTTGAAGGTTCAAGGGGTAGTCACCTAGGATAAAGACAGAATTGAAGAAGCAACAGTAGACTTTAATAAAAAGTTATTTTCAGAAGAGTTGGATTGGAGACCAGCCTGCAATTTCCCAAATTGTCCAGTAATTTCAAGGGAGGAACAAGAGATGCTACAAAGAAACCTTGAGGAAGATGAGGTGTTGAGATGCTTGAAACTTCGTGCAGCGGAGAAAGCCCCTGGACCTGATGGCTTTACCATGGGCTTCTTCATCAAATGTTGGGACATCATCAAGCAGGATATCATGAATCCATTCCAAAATTTCTACATGACTGAGAAGTTTGAGAAGAGTTACAATGCCAGTTTTATAGCCCTAATACCAAAGAAGAAGGGCGCAAATGAGCTAAGAGATTTCAGACCAATAAGTCTGATAGGCAGCATCTACAAGATTTTCTCCAAAGTTCTAACAGAGAGATTAAAAGGGGTCATGGCAAAGCTGGTTGATTCACAACAAATGGCATTCATTCAAGGAAGACAAATTATGGATGCAGTTCTTGTAGCCAATGAGGCAGTACGGGCAAGGCTGAAACAAAAAAAGTCAGGTATACTTTGCAAGCTAGACATAGAGAAAGCCTATGATCATGTTAATTGGGCTTATCTACTAAGAATATTGGAGAGGATGGGCTTTGGACAGAAGTGGATACATTGGATTGAGTACTGCATTTAAACAGTCAGTTACTCCGTTCTGATCAATGGGGCACCAGCAGGGTTTTTCAGAGAACAAAGAGGACTCAGACAAGGAGATCCTCTATCACCATTTCTATTCCTATTCGCAATGGAAGGATCAACAACATGATCAAGATAGCAAACACAAATGGATGGATGCAAGGTTTTGATGTAGCCAAAGAAGGGAGAGCAAGTCTGGAAGTCACACATCTGCAGTATGCAGATGACACACTTATATTTAGTGGGGCAAAAGAAGAACATCTCAAACATTTGAGAATAATCCTGGTTGTATTTGAAGGGATGTCTGGATTACATATCAACCGGAGGAAAAGCTACCTTTATCCCATCAATGAAGTAACCAACATGGAGACTCTGACAAATATTTTGGGAGGGGAGGTAGGGGCTCTTCCCACAACATACCTTGGGATGCCTTTAGGTGCTAAATCAAAGTCGAGTGAAATCTGAAACAATTTGATTGAGAAATGCGAAAAGAAATTATCCACTTGGAAGAGACAATACCTATCATTAGGTGGCATATTGACATTGATAAACTCAGTTTTGGATGCTCTACCTTCCTATATGATGTCTCTATTCCCTATTCCAGCAGAAGTAAGCAACAGATTAAAAGACAGTTCCTATGGCAAGGAAACAAAGATAGAAAAGGCTACCCACTGGTTAAATGGAAGGATGTGATTGTAGATAAGCGAAGTGGTGGGTTGGGGATAAGAAACCTGAAAATCCAGAGCAAGGCTCTCAGAATGACATGGTTATGGAAGTATGCCAATAACAAGCAGCACCTATGGGGCCAAGTGATTCAAGCGAAGTGTGAAGAGGAAGATAAATGAATGACTAAAGACATAACTATGCCTTATGGAGTGAATCTTTGGAGATCAATCAGAATGTTGTGGAGTGAACTCAAAAGATATATCAAGATCAAAGTGATGAATGGGGAAAAAACCAGATTTTGGAATGACGAATGGCATGAGGTAGGCATCTTGGAATCCCTGTACCCAGAATACATAACTTAATGGGACAACAAGATGGTACTATAGCTGAATTAAGAACACAAGAGGGCTGGAATTTCTTATTTAGAAGACAAGTTAATGATTGGGAGGTGCAGAGAGTGGCAGACTTCTTCAGTATTCTTAATCAGCATAAGGAAAGACAAGAGGGTGAAGACAGGCTGTGGTGGAAAAACAGTGAGGAAGGAGAATTCAAGGTAAGTAAAGCATACAGGGAAATGAACCAGAGGCACCAGCAACAGCATAACTGGCCATGGAAGAGCATCTGGAAACTGAAAATCCCACATAAAGTGGCATGCTTTGTGTGGTTATTAGCAAAAGAGGCAGTGCTCACACTAGAAAATTTGATGAAGAGGGGCATTACACTTTGTTCAAGATGTTCTCTTTGTGGGGAAAGAGCAGAAACAGTTAACCATCTTTTTCTGCACTGTAAGGAAACTGGGCAGCTATGGAAACTGTTCTTAAACCTCAAAGGAATCTCATGTTCTATGCCTGGGAGTATAACCCAGACTCTACAAAGCTGGGAAGAAGCAGGAAGTCAGTCAAAGAGCAGAGAAAGGTGGAGGATCATCCCAGCCAGCATTTGGTGGACTATTTGGAAAGAGAGGAACTCTAGGTGTTTTGAAAATGTAGAGAATGACATGCAGCAGATTAAGTTAAATTGCATTTTAATTCTTTGTTTTTGGTGTAACCAGATATGGACCAATGATCCTGTCTCTATTGTTGATGTACTTGATTCATTATAGATATAGGATCATGGATTTTGGAAAGTGATTGTAAATAGAAAGGTAGGGCAACAGCTGTATTATGAGGTTCAAGCTATGATATATACAAAGTTACCAGTTTTTCAAAAAAAAACAATGCTTCTCTTTTTCATTTTCTTCATTTGGAGGAGGGTCTGGACCAAAAGATGCCATTAGTTCAATTAAAACTTCTAGTAACTTTTGAAATGTAACAGCTGATAGATGTTAAAGGTCTTAAGGAAACCTAAAAGCATAGACTGCAGCAAAACAATTGATGTACATGGAAGAAGAAGAATACCAACTTCTTGGTCTCAATTCTTGCTCTCTCTCCATTTAACTCCAGTCCTCCCAAAAAGAAACATTTTAACATAATTTTATTGCTGTCCATAGAGAAAGACAGTGATGCTAGGTTTTCTAAGCAATATCTTATTTGTGTTGTGACCCAACTGTGCAATAATTGGCACTATTCTGTTATTTCAGTCTTTCAACAAAACTTTCAACATTAAAACGTATCTGTGAGGTTCATGATGTACTGAGAGATTGAGCACAGGCTTTTTTGTAGAGATCGATAACCAATCATTCACTGTTTAATTCTGGTAGACAATTCTCTTTAGAGTAGACGAAATCAATTTGAGAGGTGAGCTATACAGGAGTAGTTTGTCGGCAATAAATAATACAAAGCAACTTCTATGAGTGGTTAATATTGAAGGTAGGGGTTTAAGAGTTAAATTTAACTCAAAAGTTCTATTTTCTCAAATGAAACTACTCAGACCTATGGAACTCTGTCAACATAGGTTGTAAAAAACTACATACAAGTAGTATATCCCAAACGACTTTTAGGTAGAAGTATCAACAGATCTCTCTCTGAACAATAAAGTGTTTTCTCAAGCCTCAGCTTTGGAGCAAGAAAATGTTAAGCTTTGGTCTTTAATGGACTCATAGAGCTTCTTGAGTCAAGGTTGATACAGTAATGAGCTCAATGGAAAGGATGGAAGTAGAGGGGCTTCAATTAGAATCCCCACCATGCACCAAATCTTCTCTAGATTAAAGTTAGAGTAAGACAAACCTAAAGTAATCACACACACTCACACACACACACATAGAGAGAGGGAGAGAGAGAGTAAAGAACCTAGAAGTAAAGGCCATTTACCAGGAAAGCAATCTCCCCTCGGCAATGGAAATTCTTCTTTTTATTTCTCTTTCATTTTTTCCTTTTTGTGTATAAGAGAAATGGACTTAAAGCACAAAATTGAATTAATGTAGAAACAGTAAAATATCCAAAAGGGACTAAATATTCTAAGCAGTGAATTCCATAAACTAATGCAAGGTACCTATGGAGGACTTCTTCACTTCAACACAATCACATGCCAATGGACTATCCTTAATAAAGGATTTGCACTTAAAAATAAACTTAAGGTCGGAGTGTCATTTCAGACTTCCAACAATGACTGAGGTTGGTTAAGTTGGACAAAAAGTAACTCTCTCCATACAATTAGAAACTGAAAATACTCCCATCCTTAAATATGTGTTAATATCTGTATAATTTTCTGTCTTCCAAAATAGTACAAAATTCATCACCTGATATAGAGCATGTTTTCGGATCTTGATGGAGAATCCACTATATTATCTGGTAGGGTATCTCCCACTGTCAATCCATTTAAACTTGAAGCCATTATCTGCAAAATTCCTCAAGTTACATCAGAAATAGCAAAAGCAGCTAGCACATGAAGGCTAGAAATCACAGGCAAAGCACACGCATTCCATCAATAGCAACAAGTGCAACTTCAAAAATTACAATTAACTAAGAATCAATAGCAAAGGTTTACTAAACATTTGTTACACTTTTTTGACCTTGTTAAGAAAGCGCCATATTTTAAACAAACAGTCAGCCACATCTCATTCATAAACTAGTTGTAATCAACTGTATTTATCCAACCCAACCCATTTCATTCTAAAAGGTACTACATTTTTTAATCTATTTTAATACAACGAAACTTGATTCGCGAAAGAAATTTAGAAGTAATGGTTGTATATGTGAGAAAGGCAAATGTCTTACCAAAGTTTAGAATTCGATAATCTGATAAATTTAAACCCTCGAAAGATTATACAGAAATAAAATGGTGTCAAAAGATTGTTATGTGAATTGGGATTTAGTAGTACTATATATTAACAAAATCGGCGAGTTTTTAATTCCACGCCCCACATACACATTTTAAAAAAAAGAGTAGATTTTGAGAAGGGACACAACCTCACTAAGGTATCGTTTGTGAGAGTGGAGATTATCGACATAAACCTCGTCTTCTGGGTCTCTATTTCTCTTAGCACTTCCAGTTGGGGACGATGTGGCTGATGATGACGATGCTGCTGCGATCGCCGGAGCAGACGACGGCGAAGAACCCGCCTCCGAGCCCATAATCCGAAAGAGAAAAATCAAATCCCTTTTCCCCTGCTTGTCGAGTTCAATATCAGAGCGAAAAGTAAGAAAACAGATTCAGCATTAAGCATCACTAATAAAACCAAAAGTTAACGGCTTTAATTATCCAAAAAGGCAAGTATGAAATGAAAATTTTTCCCATAGGTTGAAATGATGCCACGTCAGTGTCCATTTGTCAGAGCCAGAAAAAAAGCCCATTAATTTACGGGCTTGGGCCTTTTGAATAGAGAAATAACTATAAGAAATATTAATATTTTTATGTTTCTAAATATAGTAAAAATATATTTATTTAAATTATTAGATTTAATAAGAAAAGAAATAAAAATAAGGGTGATTATGAAAAGTGATTACTCCCTAATTTATAGATATCTATATATAAAAAGAAAAATAATCATTCCTACTTTAGTTTAATAGCTAATTTTACCCTTACGTATTTTAAATGAGATTTAGAATATAACCTTTAAATCGAGTTTGAAGGAGCATATTAATCGAATTGTCAAATTGACCGATGTAGTTTGGCAAAGCAACGCCCATGGTATATTTGTTAAAAATTGACTTTTTTGAAGTTATGATGTTTTAATATTTAAAACTATATTTAAATATATTATAGAAAAAATTATTGATTTTTTTAATATTTTTAATTTTTGAAAATTTTAAAAAATTGATTTGATATAATTTTGAAAATTTAAAATTTAAATTTGTCTTTTTAATGTTCATAATTGATTTTAACATTTAAAGATTTTAAAATTTATCTTGTAGTAGAATTAAACTTCCAACTTTTGATCATAAAAAATTCAATTTTATGAGGTCAATTTTAAAGATAAATTTAAAAATTTACCTTCAAAATATTTATTTAATAATAAAAATTTAATTTTAATTTTTTTTAAAAATTTTCAAAATTAAAAATATAATTAGTTATTTATTTATTAAATTGAGCTAAATCATCTCATAAAATTTCATATTTTTTTATATATTTAAATAATTTTAAATAATGAAATCTAAACTTCAAAGTTAAGTACAACAAATATATCATGCGTTGCTTTGCCAAAGCACTGACCAGTCGATACGTAACCGATTAATATAAATACTTCAAACATTTAAGTGTCATATTTCAAATCTCATTTAAAATACACACTGTGGGGATTTCGAATCAGTAAGGGGTATTTTTAGATACTGGTAACGGCGTGGGTATATTTAGGCGCATAGTATGATGGAGGATAAAATTAGAAATTTATTAAAGAAGCCCAAGTGAAAAGTATTTGACCATTTCCCCTTATATTTATTTATCGTTTTCTTTTTGATAATTGATATCTAACAAATTTTCTTTCCTCTTTTTAAATATTTAGTTATAACCAATATATATACAACTTAACTTCTGTTAAAATCAATAAATCTCAAAAATAATAACATCAACACAAATCCACATTATATAAAATCAAACAATATACCAACATATCAGCATAAGACAAAAAATTATAAGAACATATATAAAAACATCTAAAACCTATTTCCCTAAGCAATTTTATAAATCTAATTACTTGATCAAACAAAAAAATCGCAATTAACAACTTAAAACCAAATTTTAATCATAATCTATACCAAGAGTTTGTCAACTAATAAATCAACAAACAAAATACAGTTATATTAAAGATGAGTATTGTGGAAGGAAACAAATTGGTTAGGAGAGAGAGAAGAATCACACCAGATAAATTAAAAGAAAAAAAGAAGAAGCGGATGAGAAATTATTACTCCTAATTTGTAGATATCTATACTAAGAAAAAGGAAAAAAAAATTGACCAAAAATTACTCCTAGTTGTAGATAATCTGCTAAAGAAAAAAATTATTTTAAACATTTACGAATAGTTAAAGGTAACTCATATACCCACAATATTGAGCATATTTATAAATAAAATATTAATACAGTAAATAAATCAAAGTGTTGATATAACTTGTAATTAAAGTCTTATACAAACAATGAAACCAAAGACGGCTAAAGCCCCAAACTATAGAAGATAAGTAAGCTCAGGACCATACAAATTATTGACAGTGAGCCCATCTTGAGAAGGGTTTGGTTAGAATATGCCCGGTGCAAAGTATCTGAAATAGAAGCCTGTAGCCACATGTCCTCGATTATATCTTCTAAATCGTCACACTAAAAATCCATACTATTCACTCCAAAAGGAGATTTTAGTAAATAACCAAATATAATACTCGGGCTAAGGGTCAAGTTGGTAAGTTTTCTTACATCTCCTCCCAGAGCCCGGGTATCACTCTCCTTAATAATATTCTATGTAAGTTTTTTAAGAATAAACGGCATGGTGTGTAAATTTGTTGTCAACTTGGCGTAGAATGATCCTTGATTTTATTAATTAGCATAAAAGATTTTTTTTATACTCATTATTGAATCAATAAAATAACGGTAATAATATAAAAAGCTAAGTAAAATGAAGATTTTTAAATTGGTTTTGTTTAAGTTTGCCGTTTTTATTCCATTCTCTCACATCCTTCTATCTCTTGAAATCTACTTTGTCTTTTCTTTCATAAAATCTCTATTGGAACTCGGGTACAAATGTGAAACTTCATTTTAGGTAAATCAAATCTCATCATATATTGTGTATTTTTATTTCATACTTTCCCCCCATAATATTAGTATTTGGAGTTCTTTCTATGAGTTGAGAGTAAGAGGTTTGAATTTTTTAAATTATTTTTATGTTAATAAATTAGTAACACATGTGGCTCTGCTAAAAGCATGTCAAAAAATGAAATGACTAGATTTTGAGTTCTACCTCTGAAGCAAGCTCGACATTCAAATCGAAGTAAAAATCAAATTTCACTCCATGCAAAATTATTACGTATCCAAATCAAAGCAAAAATTCTATTGGGATTGAACAAATTCAAGAACGACAAAGTAAATTTTATTGCTATTCTTGTGAGTTTTGGCAATTTTCTTTTGTAAAAAATTGATGGGTAAGATTAACTCTCGGAAAAAGTTGATAAAAATCGTGCACAATATTTTTGATTATGAAAGTTTATTCAAGTTTTCAGGTTTATCACGTGCAAAAATCTTATTGGACTAAAAATTGAAGTAAGTGAGGAAAAAGTATTCTTCTAACTAATGTTAAAGTTTATCTATAACTAAATGTATATACAAATATATGTTGGTATTGATATTAAAGATCTAGATAATTACAGAATACACAAATAAAATGTATAAATAAATTTTAACATACATTATAATGTAGAATAAATGTGATCAAATATATTCAAGTGAATATGTGCCTATTTTTAAATCTAGATTTCAATGCTACGTCACATATTAAATGTATTTTATAAGAAACATACATTTGGACACCTAGCATGCTAAGTTTAGGTCATTTCAACTTAATACACAAATAAAATATATAAAATTATTTCTAGTATACACATTATAGTGCGGCGTTTGATTACTGGATAAGGCATGGAGTTATTCATGAATAACTTGGTTATTTATGTGTTAATTTTATACATTGTTTGATCTACCAAATAGGATAAAGTGTATTCATGTATTAATTTCTCTTATCTATTGTTGTTGGGTTTTCAAATATTGTGCAAAAGTTATTAGAGCATAACATTTACTCAGGTGTTTGATTGTGTTTTAGTAATTTCACATGGTACAATACTCAAACAGCTCATGAGAAAATCTATGTGAAATTTATACAAAGGTAGAAGGTGGAATAAGTTATATGTGTATTAGTTGGGGGAATAGTACACAAAATACCCCCTTAAAGTAAACTATTTATTTGATTTACCCATTTTCATATTAATTTCATTAATAACCATTTGGGCAAATGTTTCCACAAGAAATACCCCCTCATTTTGCACGTTGGAATGCTCCTTTTATTTTATTTTTATCTTGCATTTTATCGCCTTTTTCGCTCATTTTATTCTTTTATCTAGACAATTCCCTATTACTTTGTCCTTTTTTTATTTATTATTTTTATCCTTTTGTCTTTTTATCACTGTAGAGATATTATACATAACATTTTTATAATTTGTTCCTTCGTTTTTATTTTGTTTTCTTTTTCTTTCCTTTTTCTGTTTTTCTGTCAATTCTTTTGCTGCTTTTTTGCTAACTATCTTTTTTTTTATTTTGCAATATTATAAATTGACAACTTAAATATTTATTTTAAAAAAAATAAAAAAAATAAAAAATTCAAAAATAAGAAAATGAATTAACTATTCTATATTAACAAAAATAAAAAATATAACTAGACTATAATAAAAAGTAATTAAAATACAAAGTTTACTAATTATTTAGTAAAATATAAAGTGTAAAGATTTTATTTTTATAATTTTTCTTTTTACAAATAAACATAAACTCATTTCAAATAGGCTCTTGCAGCATTAGTTTTTATAAAAAATTAACACTAAAATTGATATAAAAAAGAGTAAATATCAACATTAAGCATAAATTATGATACCATGTCGGTATATGATATATATCGTAAGGTGTTATAGAGGACTGAGAGAAGTGCCTCTTGTGGATAAGTGACTAAGTATTACCATGCAGTGTATAAATATCACGCAAGTAGGTATCACAAGAAAAGCAGAAATTTCATTGAAGGGCCAGCGTGTGACTGTATCATGCTGATATAGATATATTATGATGATCATGGAGGATTGAAAGAGGTTTCTGTGAATGATTGAAGCAAACCTCAATGATATCATTCCTAATAATAAATATTTTGTGATGGCATCATTGAGAATTGAGGATTTTCTCACTAAATGGCCCTTGGGACTACCAATGATTCAGTACTAGTATATAGATATATTATGATGGTATCATAGAAAGCGTAGATTATGCCATTTGAAGGGCCGAAAAAAACCTGATACCAGCAGCGGTATAAAAATATATGCGATGGTATCATTGAGGTGAAAGCGGGAACAATGATGCACACAATGTAGGTACTCATTGTGATAGTGCCAATGAGAACGACGATTGTCATTGAAGAACTTAGCAGAGACCTCGTGTACTATAAATAGCATCTATGAAGGTGCAGTAAACCTCAATGATACCATACATTTTATGTCTGTTATGATGGTATCATGAGGCCGAGGAGTGAAATAAACCTCGATACCATGGCGAGTATATAGTATATTGTAATGGTATCATTGAGGCTGAGAAGTTTCTTATTGAAAGACCAAAACAAACCTTAATGATATCATGCTAGTATATATATACTATGATGGTATCATGGAAAAACAAAGTGTAGTGAAGGGCAGAAGAAGACCTCCATTGATACCATGACAACATATAAATATATTGTGATAGTATCATTGAGGGGCGAATCGGAGCAGATAATATACATAACATTATATGGAAATTATGTGTGATAGTATCATTGAGGATCAGAAATGTTTCTTGAAGAATTGTAAGATAAATGATACCATGACAATATAGATATGCTATGATGGTATCATTGAGGGTGATGTCTTTGTGGATTTACGGCACTATTGGCCTTCGACACTAAGAAAATAGCACGGACTTAGGTGTATTTATGTGGATATGAGGCACTTTTCCCTTTGATTTCAAGATAAATGGGTGTTGAAATAAGAGAAAAAAAAGATAAAAGTGTGCAAAAGGGCAAAAAGTGGGTCCACGATGCGAATTAAATGTTGAGGGCCACGATAAGAAGTTGAAAGTTTAACACGGAAAAGTGATTCTATGAGACTTGTCATGAATGCATTGCCATGGTGAGTACGAATGCGTGATAATAGTCGTGATGAAATCGGAAGAATTGCAGGAGGCGATCCTGCATTCTGAGTACCCTACGATCCATGAGATGAAGGTACGAGGTCGTACTATACGGAATCGTGAAGTTTAGAAAAGTTCAATATCGGGGATCGTGAGCACGGGTTCAATGTACGAGTCGTAGGAAGGTATGAATCGTACCTTGTTATATAGCCAAAATTCGGCTGACACTTCAACTCACGAGTTGATGCCACGGTCCGTGAGAAGCTCCTATGAGTCGTAGGTGGACCCATGGCGAAGGTCGGCTACAAATATGGAAAGTAGTCTACATTAGTTTAGGAAAAGATTCTTATGTCTCTATAAATACTTTTTACGTTTTATTTTTCATGAAAACGATGAATAGACTTAGTTCTAGTAGGAAAACATTGTCTTGGTAAGTAACTTTACATCATTGAAAGAGAGAATTGAGTTGGTGCAACCTTGTGATCAACCTTTTCTTGAATGCATCTTGTTCTTGCTACTTATTCAAGATTTCGTGGTTAAATTGAAGAATTATTTTTCTCAATCATCTTTGTAAGTATTGGTTGATGTTTTCCAATAATAGAACACAATTCACAACCTTACTGACTATGAGAGGCTAAAACCGTCATAGCTAGGGTTGTGGGACCATGGAATGGATTAACAAGTTAGGGTTGCCTGAGAGTGATCCCCCAAACCAATACCAATTACCCCATATTGTATTCTCTTGCGTCTTAATAATTCTTGGTGCTGCGTTAGGAAGATGCTGAATTCTTTACACTTTTGTCGAAGGTAGAGATTAGGAAAAGGGAATTACAACGAGGCCTTGATCTTATGATCATTGTATTAACTTGAAGTTGTAATTCGCGGGATAGTTATATTTGAACTTAGTAGTAATGGTTAGTTTACAAAACTCATGATACTTGTTCGGAAGTGGTAGGAATGAATCATTCGTAGGTTAATTGATCGATTTGAATAGACCTAAGGATTCTCCGATTACATAAGTAGTATTGGTAAGATCACAAGTGCAAAGTTGTTATGAACTCATGGGGAACACAAGCCTAGTTATCCCTTTGATTATTGATTCAAATAAATCTTATTGTTGGTTATTTTAATTATTGATTTTTATTAGAATCCCCCCCTCCCCATTGTGAAGTAATTACCATACAAGTTAAGTGCCATTTGTAATCTAGATCTTTCATATTCCACATTAGGTTCGACCCCAAACATCTTGTTGTGTTCTTTATTGACAACGTCACTTCATACTTGATTGGAAGTGTGGTTTGGCGTTATCAAGGACTAAAGCAGAACCTAATGATACCATGATAGTATATGACGTGCCAACAGTTATCACTTTGGAGCGAGGATTTTCTACCTAAAGTGAAGCCCGGCCCTTAATGATATCATGCAAGTATATAGATATACTATGAAGATATCATAGAAGGCGAAGATTGTCTTGTGGAAGGGCGAAGCAGGTTCTCCATGATACCATGCTACTATATAGATATGCGTGATAGTATCGTGGAGTACTAAAAAGAGTGCTTCACTTTGAAAAGGCGGGGGAGTAGTCTCAGCGTCTTTTATGCAAATATATAAGCCATCTTTTTGTAGTGGTATCGTAAAGAATTGAAGAGTCATTCCTTTGAAAGACTAGAGACTGCCTCGATAAAATCAAAAATTAATAAGTAGAATAAAAAAAGATAAAATAAATGAAAATTAGATTATGAGAAAACAAAAGAAATTGGATAAAAATTTTAAATAAATAAGATGAAAAAAAGAAAAAATATAAAAAAACCAATAAAAAATTAAAAAAACTCAAAATTCATAAAAAAAAAAAAACCCCAAAAACAAAAAACAAACAATATAAAAAATATAAAAAATTAACAAAATAAGAGAAAAGAGATAAAGAATAAAAGAAAACGAGGAAAAAAGGAGTAGAAAACTAAAAAGTGAACAATAAAAAAAATGAGCCAAATTTGAAACGAAAATAGATTATGGTGAAAAAAAAATAAGAATAATGATTTGAAAAAGAATAATTTTTCTCAAAATATTATTTTATTAGTTTTTGATTTTTAATAAAATAAGCTAGTGATTTTAATATTTTTTGTAAATTACTTCTGTTTTATATCAAATTATTTAATTTTTAAAAAACAAAAAAAACCAAAATAAATAAAAAAATTAAAAATATTTTTAATTAAAATTTTTAAAATTTTCAACTTTTAAATAATCACATCATTATTTCCTTTTTTAATTTTTTAAATTAATTTAAAAAGAATAAATTAAATAAGTGAGAAAAAAAATAAAGTAATATCGTATTAGTGACAGTTAAAAGACGAAAAAGGAAAAGGTCTGTGTGGCGATAAATATTGATACCACGGCCCAGAAAAAGAATAAAAAGGAATATTTGTATAATTGCAGGGGGCATCAAGTAAAGGTGTGCATTCTCATGTAAATGCTTTGCTTTTTGTGGGCAAATATGTAAGTTTCCCTATTGGTTATACATAGTTAAAATAATAAAAATCACAAATTTACTCCTATCAATTTGCGCAAATCTTTTTGATTTGATGTACTTTGATAAATTATCACTTTCTTCTTTGTACATTTACCATATTAGTTATCCAATTTTTTTTTTATTCGGTGTACTTTTTTGATAATATAGATGTTTATATATATATATAATCAAACCATTATTGATTCACGCTTTAAATGATTGGATGCAATTCATTTTTTTAAGTGGGTTGAATTAATGGATGTAGTAACTTTTATCGTTTTTGACACTATTTCTTATCTTACTCATTTTGAAACTTTCACTTATTAAAGTGTCCTTGCATTTTTTAAAATAACATAATATTTCACGAGAAAATGAAACCATATACAAGTAATTGACGAAGTCGTTTTAGTAGTGATACAATTGGTGA
The DNA here is from genome assembly GCA_018107945.1 of Datura stramonium. Taxonomy (NCBI): domain Eukaryota; kingdom Viridiplantae; phylum Streptophyta; class Magnoliopsida; order Solanales; family Solanaceae; genus Datura; species Datura stramonium. Next base: position 1,585 of record JACEIK010011500.1, on the reverse strand, counting down.
AGCGTTTCTCATCTAATACTATTAAATAATATGATGATTTGGTAGTTTTTTGGGTATGTGGATAATAATATGGTTAATAATACAATAGAAGTAGTAGTCTTGTCATTTGGTGTACATTTACACCTCCACTTTCATCATTTTCTTTTTTTTAAAAAATAAAAAATTTTGGGGTTTTTTTTTTTTTATGAATTTTGAGTTTTTTTAATTTTTTATTTTTTAAAATTTGCTTATTAAGTAACTTTTAATTACTAAGTTTAATTCAATAATTCAATAATTTATGTATTGTAATCTCTACATGACTAAATACCTCATTTTAACTATCACTTACATGCATGTCTCACGTAAGCTACTTTGCATGAATAACTAAAACTCGCACAACTAATTCTTGCATAAAATAATATATAGATTCTCTGCTTAAGCCCAATTACATGTATTCTTAATAGTTGCAGCTCTAACTTAGTAAGCAAACGGGCCCACAGTGTTCACTTGATCCAAATGTATTCCAATTGAATACATACTATTACTAAATCGATTTTTAAGTTCATACTTTATACTAAATGTATACATAAAAATATATTAGGCGTCTAATACTAAATTTAGATAATTGAACTGAATACATTAACAAAATGTATAAAATAAATTCTATAACACATTATAATGCAGATATATATGATCACATATATTCAGTGAATACATGAACAAATTCATAGTTATGTATACACCTAACCAAATATATATCATAAAATTATTCTCTGTTTAATTTAACGTGTATATATATATATATATACACAAACACACACCTTACATACATTTGATAATCAGTACACCTTAGTTGAGAGAGAGAGAAAAATATTTTCATACCTTAAAAGTAGCTGCAACCTTTTTTAATGGGTTAATTAAGGGATTAAAATTATTTTTTCTTCCTTAATAATATATTTTATTGGATTAATAAAATTCAATAAAAAATCTTCCTTAAAAATAGCCCAGTTGGTTAATAAAAATATTTTTCAACTCTTAAATTCAATGAGTTATTTATTTCTCGGTTGCACCAAACGTTTCATGCAAACCCAAGGCGAACCGGAGTTGAAAAATCGGCGAACCAAATTAATTTGGTTCGTCATACGGTGCATATTTTTTTCAAAATCAAAAATTAAAAAATCAAATGAAATTTTGATTAAACCAGACACCCACCCACAGAATATATACCTGTGATTAGATGATAGCTATTGAGTGTATGTTGTTGTTGGTAATTTGGGTGGTGTGTATGTTGTTGTTGGTAATTCTAGGTGGTGAATGACACATTGAACAAAGTCAATCCCAATTCTTTCATACTTGATAATAATAATAATAAAAAAAAAAGATCATTGTTTTCTTCAAATTTAACACTATACTATTAAAAAATCAGTGTGGTGGATTTTTGGCATTATCTTGTACTACATACAACAAGAAAGAAGAAAATGAGAAGGAAGAGGAAGATGATTTTTGAACAGTGTATACTTTCAAAATATACAAATAATATGTAATAATAAGAATAGCTGAATTACATCGTTATATTTTATTAAGATATTCAAATACGATCAATTAT